>JBBPLY010000017.1:150973-175355 GCA_038090035.1 Xerocomus nothofagi | reverse complement strand
GTGAATCGTGCCGCCTACGGATAATCCTCGGAGGACCTGACAGTTTTCTTTGACAGACTGAGTTGGAGTTAGAGTTTTAATGAACCGGTATTACTAGGAGCGCTGCAAGGGATTGTTCTTGCTGAAACAAATGGTATCTAGGTCTGATCAAGATGTCCGCTAGAAGGGTCTTTTTGTACAGCTTGGTATCTACCGGCGGTGGAATTAGTACAATAACCTGGATTCATGGCGCAGACAACTCTAGTTGCGAACTATCCACCCGAGTTCTACAAAATACGCCGTTTAATGTAGCCACTGAGATCGATCTGACCGCCCAGTGTCCGCTAGATTTGGTATAGTTTGGATTTTACTGGCGATAGGATGTGTGCGACGAGGACTCATGACACAGACAAGCTCAATTGCGAACCGTTTATCTCGAGCCCGAGTGTGCATGACCAGCCAGTGGCAGCTCTACCTTGTTGAACGTTTGAACATGCAGACGCTTTTCCACATCTCTTTGTCACCTTTTCGAACTCCTGCACGTCTCAGGCTGGCCATGTCTGATTGTTGGCGATATCGGATCAACACTCTGGCCGATAATATGCTGATAATAGCTTGAAGTTTAGCGATCTGGTCATCGCACAAAATACTCATCCTACACGTCTCGAAGACTCTGGCGTGAATGTTGATCTACGTGCCCCCCTCTCGTGCTTGACAGTATTGGATCCGTCTTTGCATGAATCTTGTCCTTTATTGGTGCAAAGGAATGAGCCCCCCGCGGACACCGTGTTTGCATTCCCTCGGCGCGAAAAGGAGGTTTTCGCTGATGCTTGACTGGTTGTTGCAACGAGGTCGATTTGAGCAAGGATAAGCGCCTTTGGCCCAATTTGAGAACAAGCCTAGGGAAATACGTTTTGAAGCAACTTTGCGTCTACAAGCCACTATACTCGTCCAAACAAACGATGTCGTCGACGAATGCTGGTGCGTAGTGATTCCGATGAGTGATTGGGTTACTGACGATTCGGTCAGACCCAACGATGGTGCTTGATGCTGGTCGCTTTGCCGGGGTGGTGGCGGTCGCGTTCCACCTGCATATTCAGTGATCTGCACGACAAAGGAGGAGAGCGGGGACTGGGTGACGTCAGTCGACATCTCTCCAGATTCGACCAGATTCGCCACCGGATCCACCAACGGAACGAGCATGACAAACGGAGAGAGATCCGCTCCAACCGGATGATGATGTCAAGGGGGTCAAGTTCTTCTATCGCTCTCGCAACCGACGGTAAATTCATCGCATATTCTTCCTGGATCCACTGACTCTGTCTCACATCGACCCTGTCATCAAGGACGACGAAGAGATTTGGTCAATCGCCCTCTCTGCAGATAATACCCATCTTGCAACTGGACGAAGAGACGGGAAAATCACCGTGCGTAACCTCGCTGGCATTCTCCCAGACTCGTATGGTCCTTTCGATGTAAGCATCGTTCGTTCATGATATCGAATAGTCCTCTCTTACATTGACATTTGCTCACGCCTAGTCCGAGAAATTGGATCCACCTGATGAGGACGGCGATGATCTCAATGTATTCGTTCTTTATCCCTTCAAACCAAGTTCTCACGATGACATAGGCCGAGGTGCCATCATGCACAGACGCACCTCGGTTCAATGAGGAAGAGGTTCGTGATTCCTCGTTTACCCCATTCGTTCTGTGTCGATGCTGTTACAGTTGCCGTCCCCGGCGTCCTCGGAAAATCCCCACGACGATGAGCCGCCGCCTCGAACGTCGCATGCTGTAACGCAGTCGCCAGATGCAGCACCCATAAACTCTCCACCGCATCCAAGGCGACATCCGGATTCTCCTGCACTCTCTCACGGCATTGCGAGGGCCAAAGGGTGGCTACAGACAAGGCTCAAGAAGAGCAATGGGAACCTACTTCCCATGAGCTTGATCCACGCTCAAGACGGTCGCGTCAACCTACCGATCGTCGATCACCTCCCCAATCAACAACGGAAGTGGATGCCACCAACGAGGGACCCTCGAGAATGGCTGCGGGTCAGCGCAAGGCAGTGAGCATTCTTTGGGTGGGAGATCTGACACTATGTCTGACGTATCATTTTAGCGAGTAGTTGCGACAGACGGAATACCTCACGTTCGTTGGTCCTCGAATCTATATGCACAGGCTCACCAGACATTGCAGCTCAGATCGCAAGCCAAGTCCAGGAAACCAAAGAAAGGCCCTTGTCGTAACGGCCAAGGCTCCAAGTCTACAAATACAAAGCAGGCGGTTCTGGTGTGCCTTTGCGGAATTTTATATACCATCTCACGACAGCTCATCATCTATTAGGCGAAAGCTGATTCTCGTCCTTCCCCTGAAATTGTCCATCTGACGGTGCGCGTGTTTTCCGTAAGCTTATACCGTTGCACTCACAGTGGGTCACATCAGCGAGAGCCAAGCAAGGATACCGTCAGGGTCGGGTTTTCAATCCCATTTCCCCCATGGATGTGATATCCGTAGACGCCACGCTGAATTATGACTAGGTAGACGAATTCATGTCCCCTCGCAGCACGAGTAATTGTAGGCCCATCTCGCCAACATTCATCGACTGCCATTTGTGGAACGACGAGATCGTGATATCGACACTTGGCTGTTTCCAAAATGCACTCCCGAGTATTCTCACCGACGATGGTGATGAAAGTAGAGTAGCCTTGTTACTAGCCCCGGCTCGAATGTTGATCATATGATGACCATGAGTTGAGAACAAGCATTGGACAGGTTCTAACCATGGTGATTATCTAGGGCCTATGTAGAGTACGAATATTGGGCTTTGCGCGTGGTTATCAGTTAGTAGGTGGGCTTAGACTGCCAACTTGGCCGAAACAACGCGGTCACGTGACAGAACGCAACGAACGCGTGACCTTGACAAGCTCAAAGTTCTTTCTATTCGCAAGTCGCCAAAGGTAACTTGACTCATAGAGTTTTATCGCAGGCTAACTAGTGTGCCATTCAATATGGCTCTGTTTGAAACGCCATCTCGAATATGGCGCAGGATTGAGGACGAGAAAGAGCCGTCGTCGCTGCCTTCTTTACCCGCGTTCGAGCACTCCATCGTACCCGACACCGAATCTGATCAGACAACCACGGATGACGATAACGAACTTCTACCTGTACATTCAACACCGGCTGCTGTTTCGTCCCATAATGCCACTGCCACCATCCGTCTACAATCTAGCACGTCCAGCACCGTCCGCTTTGCAACCTCGATTGCGTCTCGCTCTGCCTCAGTAAAGTCGTCGGTGTCAAAGTCGTTTGGTCGAGTCGCTCAGAATAGTTTTGACGTGAGCGCTATCGCACCACCACTTCAAGATGCGGAGCAGGACACCGATCCGGGAGACTTTCTGGAGAAGAGTACTAACAGTGTGCCAGAGGCATACTTACCACCTCCAGAGAGCGACGAGGCCGAGGATATGTCTCTTGTGGATGCCTTGGAGTCAGTCAGTCGTGCTGGTTCTCCTTTGTCACCGGAGCCGCCGCCACCCCAAGAACCCACCCCGAAGAAGAAAGGCATACCGTATGACTACTCCGTTTCTCTCCGCTCCGAACCACAGGTGAGTTTCGTCATTTCTGTCTATTTTTCGATCGATACGATATCTCGCGTCAGCCTTCACCCATTGACAAGTATCGTAATGTCGCCATGCGCCGGCCACTTACTCGCGCTCGAACACCATCGCTCTCGCGTTCGACGTCGTCCTCGGCGCCTTCTTCTTCTCCACCCAACTCCACCCCCCGGAGCCACCTTTCCATCCCATTACCCAGAGACCTCGACTCGCCCACTCCAGCCATCCATGTCCCACTTCCCCGATCAGCCAGTGCCTCGCCGGCTGTTTCCTCACTACCCAGCGTTGTCATACAAGCATCCGACGAGGACCTCTCACGAACAAGTGACGAAGGCCAGGGTGCATCACCCCATGTACACGAAGAACAGTTTGAGAGTGAACCTGAGCGGCCCTCCAATACAGACGATGGTCACACATCAGATAGAGAGCCCACGTTTTCGTCTGCGTCCTCTGATCCAAGCTATCCGATGGACCGTACCATCCAAGCTACTCGTTCCCCGGTCGCTCCATCGACTGCAGTATCTTCTCCTGCGCCATCAACAGCATTCACGCCAACTCCCGCCCTTGCACCGCGTCCGCGCGCTCGGTTCAACATCCCACCGCCCCCGCAAGATCTAGACACTCAAGAAGACATCGAAGTGGATTCGGAACCGGTCACACCCCACACGCGCCGAAGATCGTTCCTCCTCTCCGTCATCAACTCCACTGCCCGTCCCCGCATGAAAGTCGTTCCCACACCACATCCCTACCGACGTCTGAGCGCGCTTCCGGTCACGAGCGAAGTGGAAGAAGACGGCCAGGCGACACCGGGGACCACGATGTACAAGGCCTTTGCGGGAATAACACCCCGACCTAGGCGAGGTCGCATGTCGCATCCCCTCGCGCAGACATATTTACCCGAGGGCGATGCGTCAGAGGTTGGGGATGGCGACAAACTCGGCCCCGACGACGATGCGAACGAAAGAGCGTCCGTCATTTCGACTGCGTCCTCGCAAGATCTCGTGACCCACGTTCGCGCCAACACCTCTTACGACCCCGCTCTAGGTCTCGGCGAACGAGGCAAGATGGGTCGTTTCGATGCGCAAAAGTTGAATGCGTACTTGCATGGGCTTAATCGTCGTTTGCAAGAAGAGAACGTTGACCTCGCTACGCGATTACAGAAATACGAAGAGGTGAAGCAGGGACCGCGATTGAGCACCGACGGTGCGGGGAGAGGAAGACGGATCAGTGCTGGGAGTGCGTTGGGCGATGTGGAAGAGGAATCTGATGTGGAGGGATGGGCTGAGGAGAGGCTCGAACTGGAAGCCCTCGTCCAGAAGATGACGAACGACCTCGATCAAGTGACGATGGAGAAGGATCAGGCGACCAAGGACCTGGCAAAGGAGCGCAACGAGCGGACTAGAGATAAAGAGCGTTGGCGGGAGCGAATGACAGACGTTGAGAGAGGGGTCTCCGGAATCGTCAGCGAGCTGGAGGGGAGGGCCGAAGAAGCGGAAGAAAAGTACACCGGCGCTGTAGAGGAACTCAACAAGATTATGCGCGACACGGACAAGGTTCGGGGCCACCTGGAAACAGAGCGCGACCTCGCACTCGAGCGCGCTTCCAAAGCTGAAAGTGCGCTGGAAAGCGGCAGGGAGCTCGGCGGTGCCTTGAAGGAGGCCAATGCCAAAATCAGTGCACTCAGCAGCGACCTGCAAGCGGCCACAGCACATTGGAAAGAACTCGACGAGGAAAGTACGATACTCCATCGCAAGATCGGTGGGCTTGAGAAAGAGCTGAAGGAAAAGAAGCTCTCCATTAAACTTGCTGATGAAGATTTCCACAGCCAGCTCGGCGAGATGGGCACCGAGGTCATGCGGGCGACGGCAAGAGTTTCCGAGCTACAGCAGGAATTGACCGAACGCGACGCCGAGCTCGATCATCTCGACGAGGAGCTGCAGGTCAAGTCAGATAAACTGGCTGAACTCCAGAGGTGCGCTGCGCAAGGTGACAAGGAGACCGCCGAGGAACTGCGGTCGCTCAAGTCGTACATTGCCGAACTGGAGGAGAGCACGGCAGAGTGCGTCAAAGATCTTCAGGAACGACTCGCGCGTGCGCAAGATCGCGTCGATCTGTACGAAGTAGAAGAAGAACATGCCAACGATCGGATGGAAAGGCTCGAGAAAGAGGCTGAGAGGGCTACAGAACTCGCTCGACAGATGGAGGAGGCATTGGAAGCCGCAGAGGACAAGATGAGATCAGACGAAGAGAGGACGGCTGACTTGCGAAGCAGACTGGTGGCGCTGGAACGCGAACGAGAACAGCAGCGAGACCTGGAGACTGTCGACCCGCCAAGCAATCACGAAGTCGAGGAAGCTCTCGAGGCGGAACTGGACGAAGCCAACAAAGAGATCGCGAGATTGACCGCTCTTCTCCAGCAGTCCCCCGCTCGACGAGCCATCGATAAAGCAAAGGATACGAGGATCGAGGTGCTGGAACGTGAAAAGGAGGAGTTGTTGGAACGAGTCAGAGCTCTGAAGAGTAGCCACGCGGAGATGGCGACCCCGCATAGAGTCGTCAACGCCAGTGGTATTTCTCCGATCCACCGACATGTTTTGTCCATGAGTCTCAAGGGACCCAAGACGCCTGGAGCGCCGCTTAAAGACGTACGTCGTCAACATCATTCCGGGGTCGAACTTGAGATTTCTTTGACAGCTTTCGTGGCTGAATGCAACGACCGGGGGTGATCCGAGCGCCTCGCCTCTGTTGACGGAGATCGTAAGACTACAGACGGAACTCGACCGCGCGAACGAGAGCATCGACCATAAATTGGACGAACTGCAAGAAGCGGGTCTTGACGTCGTGGAGCTCACGAAGAATCTCGAGGATGCGCGTTCCAGTATCGTGTCACTCGAGAACGAGAATGCGAGATTGCAAAGAAGAGAGGAGAGACGACTTCGTCGACTCGAGAAGCTACGGTGTCAAAAGTGCTTCATGAAGATCGACCCGTCAAGACTGCAGCGAGCTTATGAAGCAGACGAGAGGTACGACGCAAGACCGCCCTAGTCAGTCATGCTAACGTTCTTGGCTAGTTCTCTTTCCTTGAACATGTCTGTGGGCGATCTTCTGGCCGATCCACCTACACCACTCATCAAGACAAGCGAGGCACTCCGCCTGGAGCTTCAGAACGTCAACGCTCAGTTAGACACCATGAGGGAACAGTGGCACGACGAAAAGCGACAGCTCTTGGGCGAAAAGGCTGTTCTCCAGGACGCTGCGAATCGTATGAACATCGAGGTGCGCAATGCGAAACAAGAGGTGAGGAAAGCGATCGAAGCAGAACGGGAGAGTCACAGGTCAAGAGCGGATTCCAAAGGAGTAGGCACTTCAGTCGTGCGATGATCTGTGCACGGATTGACGTTGTCTCATTGTATAGGAGGCCGGGAAGGCGAAAGCGGTCATCGCTGAACTTGAAGCAGAATTGCAAGCCGAACGGATGCGTCTTAGAAAGATGTCCACTGAACAGGACCGCCTACAACGTGAGGTCGGAGACGTCGCACGACAGCTGCAGCGCACCGAGATGGTAATCATGATAATGACGCGTTTTCGATTCATCGATTGACATCAAGCCTAGGACATGGACGACGTTAAATATCAGCTGCAGAAGGCCAAGCAGGACAATCACGAACTCGAGGCCGAGCTTCGAGGTACGAAAACTGATGCCCCTGTGGGAACGGTTAATGAAGGAGCCCCTACAGTGAACGCGAACGCGGAGCAGAAAACACGGCTCTTAGAAAGCAAAGTGCGCGAAAACACGTCGACGATCGAGCAACTGCGACAAGAACGTTCCATTCTTGCCCGAGATCACAAAGACCTGCAACAGCGATACGCCCAAGTGTCCGAGGTGGGTTTTCTTTTTCCTTGGAGTTAGCCTTTGATTATCAAACTCAACCTTCCTTCTTCTCGCCAGCGGGTTCATAAACTTCGGAACGAATACTCGGCGTCGCAGAAATCGCACGAAAATCGACGTCAGCAGTTGGACATCCATCTTATCGAGATTGAAGAACTGCGCCATGCGCTTTCGAACCAAGCCGATGAACTCCAACGAACAGAACAAGAGAAGAACCGGATGGTGATGGAAAAGACGGACATTGCTAGGACTATCGCCACGCTCGAGGCAGAACTAAAACGCGTCCGAAAAGACGCGGAGATGTTTGGTCGCGATCTAAAGGCTCTTCGTGCAGAAAAGGAGAAGACACGAGAGAGGCAAAAAGAAGAGGTCGCCAAGGCGGAACGTGCGAGGAAACAAGCGCAGACCCAGATTCGTCTCCTGAGCGACCAGCTCGAAACCCAAAAGGCCAAGACGAAGAGACTGCAGCAACACGTTTGCTCCACGTGCGTGCTCGCTTCGCTGTCCTTTAGAAGGCCGTTTGTAACGCACCCATTTAGCAGCGATGACAATCAGCTGGACGATCTGAAGACACAACATAAACAAGAGTGTAAAGGCCTGATTGTTCAGATCCGCTACTTGAAGGCCAAGTTCACCCGGGAATCGACGTTGCGGGACGATCTCAGCTATCAAAAGCAATATCTCCTCATACTCTTGTCAAGTTTCGAACAAAGGTATCGTGGGCACGGTCTTCTCCTAATTACCTTGGACCTGACGTATCCACGATCAGCGACAAGCGTATCTTGGCTTGTATATCGCGAATAGGATACCCAAAACCTTCACCGCCTACCGTCACGAAAAAGCGTCGAACCTTCAAGAGTGCCGCGTGGTGCATCGTATTTATTCGTCGTGCAAAGTACGTCCACTCGGTCACTGTGTGTTCAGTTCCTCAATATGGTACAGATCCGCAAGCAACGCTTGGCGAGAATCCTGCGCCAACAGGCAAGCCATCACGGACGCTCTACAAGAAGTTCGTCGGCGTAGAACGACGGTTCAGCATAGATGAAATGAAATATTTCGTATGGTCCTCGCGTTTCGTTCGTCAGTGCATGTAAGCTCTTGGACTGTTGTCTGTATCTTGCCCATGTCGTGTAGCGTGTATTATTATAATCTCAGCACTAAAGTCAAAAAGGGCCGAGTGGAAAACACTACGAAGGTTGGGATGGGGGCTCTCGCCCCTTTCGCGTCTTCGAGATAATCCGAACTGCATCCTTTGAGAACACGTAGGATAAACCACTCCAGACGGTGGTTATGGCGACTAGGGCCCTGACGATAAAGGCATCAGTAGTTGTAAGATGGCGAGGTGACTGGCGTACTGCATCTCGGGAAGATATGAGGTGAGAAACGCCGGACCGATCGGGGCGACCGTCGTGCCGAACATCAACACAAGCTGTGCAGCTGTGTTATACTAAGGGGGGGAGGGGGGTTGAGCGTTCCCATGCAACAGACCCACGAAGAAACGAAAACCGGCACACACCTTGCTGATGGTCGTCGGACGTACTTCGGCAGAAGGGATGGAGAAATCCCAATAACGTCGCCAAGATTTCTACATAGCACGAACGGATCGATAATGTGCTCCTCTGTTTCCAGTGACACCGCTTACTGGGTGGGGTAAGGAGGTGTAACGGATGTAGAACGCGGATAAGCTGAGGAGCGCGTCGCGTCCGATGATGATGGTCGCTAACCACACTGGCTCGTGCGGAAATGAATGTGTGGGTGGGAGCAGAGACGGGAAAAAAAGGGGGAGAAACTTACGAGGAAGCATGCCCTTGACTGCGAGCGTCACGGTGAGAGTGGTCATCAATGCTTTATCAGCGGCAGGATCGAGGATCGTGCCGAGAACGGAGTGCATGTTGAACCGCCTCGCCAAGAACCCGTCGACCTATTCATTCATGTCATTATCACCGACGTTCGTTTTTTTCTTCGGTGCTCGGACGAGTCAGAACGAACGAGCACGATGCGTCACTCACGAGATCAGAGAGGCCGGCGTAGACGAGCAAGCCTGTCGCGAGATAAAAGTCGTCGTGCAAGATGGACCATCCGAGGACGGGGCAGGCGAGGATGCGTGAGGCGGTCAGCAAGTTAGGAAGGGTGTAGATGTTTTCGCGAAGGGTGGGTCGTTCACGCGACTCGGCGCTGACCTTGCCATCCTTGTTTGGTTTTGGCTCCGACTTGACGACAGGGGAATGGCGTGCATATTGAACACAACGTGTCGCTGCGACATTCCTACGCAGAACGAGCGTGTGTTGACAAGGAAACTGGGGGGGAAACTGGGAGACACGATGGTAGTGCGAGAGAGCGGGTAGAGGTCGAGTACGAGAGAGACCTAGCAAAGTACGAGCGACGACTAGCGAGGACATGGACAAGTTTACCATACCAAATTTGGAATGTCATATTGGATCACCCAGCGCTAGTTTCTCCAGAAACTTGGATGATGTGAGTACACTGTTCCGAAAAGCCAACGGATCGTTTTCAGCTCAAGAACGGTATCTTTTGATTCAGAATACAGACGAGTTGAACCGCGTTCATCCTTCGACCGCCTACGAGTCAGCCTACAAAGGATGACACCCGAAAGAAAATCTATTGTATCCGTTGCAAAGGTGGGTAATACTACACGATGGACGACCCAAACACTCGTCTTCCGTTTACATCCCTCTAATTAGAAGGATATATCGAGCTCCACCTAAATAAAAAAAAAGCCGAGTCCATCCGAGACACATGAAGACGACAACAAAGCACGTACCGCTTCCGTCGCCTTTTCTACTTCCGCAGTAAAGTGATCCCCAATAAACGTGCTTATATCCAGATATGCCGCCGGTCGACAGGTATGACAGACGGCTGCAGACTCCAGCGCCTCTACGATTAGCATCGGATCGCTGACCACCTTGGCACACGGTCGCTCCCGAAGTGCCTCTCGCGTGCGCTCCATATACTCGATAAACCAAGCGTTCACCTCGTAGATCTTCCCGTCTGCCAGCGGCCACGACAGCGAGTGGTGGACACAGTCATCACACTGGAACCACACCCAGCGCGAAGCGAATCCAGGGAACCACGAAAAGTCAGACGTCAGCGAGCACGCTGCAAGGCTGCACTTGCGGTGGTACTGGAGGAGTTTGTGGTACACCGAAGCGGGTATGTGCTCCAGCTCCTTGACGTACGGACCGAACATGGGATAGCGAAGCGTGCGATGCGCTGCTAGGCGCGTTTCGGCTTCGAACCCGAAGCGGTAGGCGATGGCGAAGACGCGCAGTGGCTCCTCTTCTAGGAAGGAGGGCTGAACCAGCAGGCTCCGCACTCGGTTCATGACGCCATTCATCCCAAACTTCCTCATCATCTCCAGCACCGTTTGGATGTCGTCAAGGTTTTCCAGGTTGGGATTAGAAAAGGGATAGCAATACTGGAGGACCTTCTCGGTCGTCACTCCATCTTCGACAAGGTCGATAGCGTCCCGTCCACCCTCCTGCCTCACGACCAATCCCTCGGAAGCGACGGAGGGCGAAGAGGTTCCGATCATCAGACGATGCTTCAATAGAGGTGAAGACATGGTCAAGAATAACTTGTGAACGGCGAATCGTGCGCCGTCTGACGTGTGGAGAGTGAGGTCAGCGTCCCGGTCGTCAAAGGGGGAACGATATGGCATAACTTCGAGCGTCAGGGCTGACATATCAACGACGACTTGCGACATGGGAGGCAACGGAAATCGGTGAGTGCTTGATTGATTGCGCTTCCGATGTAGATATAAGCACCGCAGGAACGCGAGTCGACCAATATCAATATTACATGAGGTTCAGGTCAGTTGTGCGCATGGCATGGCCGTGATGCAGCATCCATCGATCATCGTTGATAGACACGAGGCAATAGCAAAGAAAATTCTATCTCTGATAAGACGTACCGCGAAGGGGACTCACTTTAAGACATTCAGTTGGGAAGGCTCCTTGCGCCATTATGTGCTGGTGTGGTCATCATAAAGGGGCAGAATTCACTGGGGCTCATGCCCGAGTACGTTTGTTTGTTTCCGAAGCGACAGCCAAACAACTGGCACTGTTCTCAGTTCCTTGCATTTGCCTTGCATCGTTCTTTCGATCAGGACATGCGTTATCCATGCCATGCGATTCCAGATTTATCAGGAGGCGACTCAACTCCATGCCTATGCCGACATGAGATGCTAGCAGGGGTGTCATTTTGATCACATCACATCATGAAGTCCTGATTGCTACAATACCACGACGAATGACGTCGAAATGCTACATCGTAAAATCGCTCACTACGTCTTGCGGTGGTGCGTCCCCTGAAAGTCATCATTGGCACCACGCCGCATTGACACACCTCCACTCATTACATTCGTGCATCATGGCGCGGCTCCTGGTTATACCGCGTGCTTGCTGTCGCCAAGGTTGACCCCTTTCTTGAACGCCTCAGCATCAAGGATAATCGAAGGCGAGGAAGGCGGTGTTGTGAATGCTGTAATGTACGAGAACTCGCGTAGATCAAACGACTCGGATGCGGACGTGTTTGTGTCCATGCCGGGGGATTCGAGGTCGTCTGCGTGTGGGGCTTGGAGAGTTGTGGAAGCAAGGGAAGTCGAAAGCTGCTTGTCAGAAAAATGCATGTCGGGTTCGCCGGGAGTCTTGGCTGTGTTCTTTGAAATTAGTTAGCAGTGCTGCTCTGACCTATACTTACCCGGGTTGGTTACTTGTCCCGCCCTCAGATGTTCTGCAACCCTGCGTCCTTGACGTCGTCCCAGGACGTTTGGGAATATCTTTTGGCTGACAGACGCGAGTTTCGTCCTTGATTTCCACCGGACGACTGTCGCTGGGGCAGGCTTCCTCTTCAGGTAGCCCCTGATGTACAGCTCTTCCTTGAATGTTGCGCTAGCGAGTGGCGCCAGATCAGTACCGTGACTGGTATCGTCTGTCAGGGTGAGAAAACGAAAGCTCGTTGGTCAAATTATATACCTATCCTCAGAGGCAGAGTCGTCAGCTGAGCCACTGATTGCGCTCAGAATGATCACTGTTCCAGATATGTCGGACGAGTCGCCTGACGAATCCAACAAGTGCGCCGCAGCTCCTTGAGACCCGGTCTTCCAAGAATGACCTTGCCTTGTTCCTTGGGTATTGGGTGCCATCTTCAGAGGGCTCACAGCTTCGGTGACGAGAGAACCCCCGTTGCAATCGCCCGACCTCTGTGAGAGAAATCCACCTTTGAATTGAAACGCGACTGATCCGACGTTGGCGGTCTTTCTGGTACCGGCATCTTGGATAGACGATAGCCTGCTCTGCCTCTGCTCGTTTGGGACGTTGGAAAGCGTCTGTTCTGCTGCGACGAGAACAGGATCGGAAAAGGAGACGTGCAGCCGGTCCGGTGGAATAATGTGCCGGTCGTGAGCGTGACCGCGAGGAGGAAAGTAAAGAGGCCTTGAAGGTGGAAGGAAGCGGTCAGCATAGCCAGAGGTGACGGAGAGCATGTTGGCGGTGCTGGCAGAACGTTGCTGCCCCAAGTTAATTTCGAAAGGTGGCTGACTATAGTGGCGATGATATGATGGAAAGAAATTAAGCTTCAGGTGTTTTGGTAGATGCCATCAACGTTGGCAAGACGGTTGATGGTCCGAGCGTGCTCGAGCCCTCGAATGTTTCAGAATGTCTCATCCTACGCTAACCGAAAGAAGCGGTGAAACACGGCACCATCTGACATCGTACCACACTCTCAGAAAAATAATGGTTATGTAAATTCAGACCGACAGACCTATATAACCCCCTCCTTCCCTTCTTCCAACTTTCCCCATCTCAAACACACACCATGGCCATTCTCCCCGTAACCATCACCTCCGAAGAGTACGACCTTCCCCGTCCAAAGGATGTCGGTATCCTCGCCATGGAGGTCTACTTCCCCCGCAGGGTATGCATCGTTCACGCGACGTCCTACTCCATGCTCACTTTCCCCCGTCCTAGTGCATCTCCGAGGCTGACCTTGAAGTCTTTGATAACGTTCCCACTGGCAAGTATACCATCGGTCTTGGCCAGGAGTACATGGCCTGCTGTGACGATCGTGAGGACATCAACTCCTTTGCCCTGAACGGTGCGTCATATCCAATCACGTCTCGGACATCTGACTAACGCGTCTCGTACCACAGCCGTCAACGGTCTCCTCGAAAAATACAACATCGACCCCAAATCCATCGGCCGTCTCGATGTTGGTACAGAGACCATCATCGACAAGTCGAAATCCGTCAAAACCACTCTCATGGACCTCTTTGCAGAGTCTGGAAACTTTGATATCGAGGGCGTCGACTCGAAAAATGCCTGTTACGGTTCCACCGCCGCTCTTTTCAACGCCGTCAATTGGATCGAATCCACATCTTGGGATGGTCGCAATGCTATCGTCGTCGCTGGCGATATCGCAATCTATGCAGAGGGGGCTGCGCGACCTGCTGGCGGTGCTGGCGCGTGCGCTATTCTCATCGGCCCAAACGCACCGGTAGTCATCGAACGTAAGTATTTGTCCCAAATCAGTGGCCACTCACATTGACGCCTATTTCCCTTAGCTATACACGGAAACCACATGACAAACACTTATGACTTCTATAAGCCTAAACTCGATTCAGAATATCCTGAAGTCGATGGACCGGTATCTGTAACCACTTATATCTCCGCTCTCGATGCCTCCTATGCCCGTTTCCGTGAGAAGACTGCTAGAGCGAAGAAGCTCCACCTTGCAAATGGTCACGCGAACAGCAAATCCGATAAAGGCTTTTCCCTTGATGACGTGGATTACACCGTATTCCATGCCCCTTATGGAAAACAAGTTCAGAAGGCTCTCGGTCGTTTGTTCTACAACGACTTTGTCAACTCTCCCTCCGCGCCCCAATTCGCCAATGTTCCTTCATCCGATACCATCCTTGCTATTTCTCACACCGCATCTCTCACCGACAAGAACCTCGAGAAGACCTTCATTGCCGCATCCAAGGCTGCTTACAAGAACAAGGTCGAGCCTGCCATGCACTGCTCGAAACGCCTCGGAAATATGTACACCGCCTCCCTCTACGGTTGTCTTGCTTCGCTTCTCTCTTCCGTTGAACCCACCGAGCTCAAGGGCAAGCGTCTGAGCATGTTTGGCTTTGGTAGCGGTTGTGCATCGAGTTTCTTCACTCTCCGTGTCAAGGGTGACACATCAGAAATTCAAGAAAAGATGGACCTTCTCACGCGATTGGCGAGCATGAAGGTCGTGCCTTGCCAGGAATATGTCGATGCGCTCACTGTGAGTTTCACTTGTTGTCCTTGGCCCGTCTGACATTCACGCTCACCTCGCTCTCTTCAGCTTCGTGAGAAGAACCACAACGCTGTCAACTACACGCCGGAAGGCTCCGTCGACAACATTTGGCCCGGTAACTTTTACCTCGAGTCCGTGGACAGCAAGTTCCGAAGGAAATACGCCCGTGCTCCCGTCGTCTAAACGCATGTATTTTACCCGTTCAACTTCAACCGACGTGTTACACTTAGAATCCCAGCTACTGTACATATTGTAGAACTGTCTTTACTCGACCAGCACATATCTAGAGTACTTTTTTTTTTTTTTTTGTTTCACCCGGATGTGCAGTCATACGTTGCTTGTAATGTAGTAGGAAACGGTGGATTTCTTGTAGTATTCAGGATCGAACCTTGGTATGAGATAGCGGGGTCTACAAGTTACACGACGTCGATGCGATCCTCGCGACGTAAGTATGTAAGAAACCAGACCTTCGTGATCAGAAGGCACGTCGTTCTGATCTTTCGAATAGGAAATTACTAATCAACAATGTACAAATGCTGTCAACTTAAATATTTCCGAATATAGCCTGACCTTGTGTGTCGTGCATGATTCAGAAGGCACGAGTGAGACACTACTAGTAGCCCTAGTGCAAAAAAAGTCTGTTTGGGAGCTGGACCGGCGATCCAATTGCCAAGGATAAGGATCGGGGGCGGGATACGGTCACTGGCATGACGGTTTCAACGGGATGCGAAGAAGCTCATCAGCAGCCCATCAGCCTGGGGGGGCCGCCGGCCGCTATCAGCAACTCCAGGACTGAGCGTCGGCTAGATAGGGAGTGAAACCGCACCTTCACCGCTCGCCGGCAAGAGAGTGGAGAACCCCGTCCAAGCTAGTGAGGGGGAACGGTGTTCTTTCGTGCCAGGCAGCGATATGTATACGATCATTATCGATCAGTGATCAGATCAATCATTAAATACATAATGCAGTAATCAATATCAACTTGAAGTACGGCACTGCAATGCCCCCGTGTTGGGAACCAATTGCAAGTCGTTCGCTTCGTCGACAGGGGACCCGATCTATGTATACGATACACGGGACGAAACTTTGGTCTGCAGTTTCCTCCAGGAATCAGGATGGCTAACAACGGTTTTCAGACTCATCCGATTTTTTTTTTCTTTCGTGATTTGGAAGCTGCTATGTTGGGGGGTCCTTGAATTAAACGAAAAAAGAGAGCCCATCAGATAAATTACTAAAAGTCGGAGGATGCTGTAAAGAACCGAGGGGCATGAACCCGTGATGGCAATGCGAACGAGTCGTAGGAGAGGATATTCCGGAGGCGACGACAGACGATATCGATGTCCTTCAGCTGGAATCAACTGCCCGCAAGATTCAAAATGACTTGTGCAGTCGGGATCCGGGCCTTCAAGGACACCATGGCAAAGTGACTATCAGTTTTACTTGTGGATACTGTGACGACAAACTACCGGCGCTACTAGTTGTCGACATCGACGAACGCAAAGTCTCGTCCGCTCGAAGTGGCCAAGATACCAGCGGCTGTGCCCGAAAGCCCCATATGAATTCGTATGGTATATGCTGTTGTCGTACATTGCCAGAGAGTGATCTATCCTCAAATCAGACACCCACCTCATCCTCCTTCTCCGTTAGTTCCTTCTCCACCCACGCCTCGATCTTCGTCACAGCGCTAAACGGATTCGACTTATGCATCATCAAATAGCCCTGCAGAGCCGCCATGGAAAGCTTCCGTTCCGGAATGGAATGGGAAAATTGGGCCGCGAGCGCATTGACACGGTCAAGCGAAAGTGTAGGTGCACGGGCGTGGTGCGAGACCCCGACAAAGATCGGTCCCGCCGAGTCATCGTCCTCGGTCTTTTCAGAAAGTGAAGGGGAGGATGGCGGCGACGACAACTCGGACAGATCAATGAGGTCTTTCGGCCGGGGATCCTTCTCGCCCACATCACCATCGATGCTTTCATTCTCACATCGCTTTTCCGATGCCGTCGCCTGTTTTTTCTCAGTAGCACGCGCAGAGCCAGAGTCGGACGATGTGGGGGAGTAAAACCGCTTGAAGAGCTCCTCGGCCTGGACTCGGCTCGCGAGCTTAAATTCGATGTGCAAGTCCATGCGACCAGGTCGACACAGTGCTGGATCGAGGGAGCTGTACTTGTTCGTTGTCGCAAACAGGACGCGACCTTCCTGCGCACCGATACCGTCCAAAGCATTGAGGAGACCGCTCAAGGATACCCGGTTGCCGGTAGGTGGAGGGGGCCTGGTCTGCTGCATGTCGTCTTCTTCGTCGGAGTCGTTTGGTATTTGAATGGGCGGGGACTCGCGACTGATGCCATGGTGGAAGGCGGCGTCGATATCTTCCATGAGTGCGATGGATCTCTCGGGAAGAGCAGAGATGAGCTCGATGAGACCTGTATCATCCAGTCCGGAGCGAGAAAGTGAAACGATGAACACGTCCAAATCCAGTTCCCCCGCGATGCTGTGGATGAGAGATGTCTTGCCAGATCCGGAGGCACCGTGCTGAAGGCGGAGTGAGTATCCAATTGCGTACAGAAGACGACGGGAAGGGCACGAACAAGTAGATATCCGCGGCGGAAGGGAATACCTCGCTCGGCGTACCATTGCTTGCTGCTGAGGAAATCTTGGACATCCTCGAGAACGACTTCTGTGATGCCTGGATCAAGGATGATTGAACTGAGAGGTCGCTTGGGACGAGTAGCGAGCACCCTCCAGGCAGCACCGCCACTGAAAGAAGGATTTTAGGCGTTATTTTAGCTTTGATTGGAGCGTCAAAGTACCCGTTGAATCTGTCCGACGAATGAACGGTTATATTTCCCTTTTGAGCCTCGAAGTATCCGTTCTTGGCATCGTCGATGATTCCTGAGAGGATTTCATGATCGCGGGTCATGATCCTGGAACGACTGAGTGATGACCGTCGTCACGTTATCGTGCAGAACCTACTTGAACGTGAGCGTTTCTCTGGTAGACCATCCGCTACGATGAGTTTCGATAGCTCGAGTGACCCTCATCCAACGATATTTATACCAAAGGGTATATGATTCCGACACCGCCGGAAGATAAACCACTTTCCGCGAATGGGTCCCGGAGTCTTCATTTGAGACAGCCTCAGTCTCATGAAGATTAAAGTCGGAAGTGCTGATTTGAACGTTGCGCGCTCCTTCTACAAGATATCTATATCAGTACCAACGATCGATATCTTGGAACGATCCGACGCACTCCACGAAGGCTGCATGGACAACCAATGCATGATCCACTCTGGCAGACGGGAAAAAAAGTCAACACGCCATGAATCTCGAGTCATCGCAAAGTAAATGACGTACGGAAACTGACGTCCTCTCCGTCGAAGACCGCCGTGATGAAGAACGAGTTGATCAACGAATACCATAGCGAAGCCAGTGACCTGCGAACCGTCTCGAAGAAACTGCCGATGACCAAAAGGATCGACCAGTCAAACAAGGCGGAGGCGGAGAAGAGCATTTTGAAGGCGGATGTCGTGAGCTCGAGTGGGCCACTTGGGGGAGACGTCGCAGACGTGGCACCAGTACCGCTGGTAGCATTGGTGCCCGCAGCGGCGAGCAACGCCAACTGTTCGACAACTTGCTGCAAGGAATCCATAGAACAAGTTGGAAGAGGGCGGAAGTGAAGACCACTTTCCACACACGACGCGTGTTTTTATAGGTACTACACAAGCGCCGATCCTTTATGGAGGAACGACTCGACAGTCATCGTTGGCGCGTAGTGACTCGAAGGCTTCGGCGGAGTCAAGGCTGTAACACAGCAATATTGATATGTGGGTGTCACATCTTGAAGGGTGGATAAAATTTTCTTAGTGCGTGTCAAAGTGCCAATCTACAAAGGCGCTTTGTAACGTTATCGCTTGAATCATTCGAGTTTTGATTGGACGATGACCAGCAAAATTTTTAGGAAAGTTATTGAGCGAAGGATCTGGCTAATGCCCGTTTCAAAGGGTGGATATAAGAATGTCTGAATTCGCGTAGTGTCAAGGCTCCGACCGACCACCGGCATAGCAATATGTCAATGTGATCACGTGGACGGCAACTTTGGCAGTGTTCCTGCAGTGCCTAAAATGGTATGCGGTTACCACGCGCGTGTGCGCTGCAATCGCTGTTGACCGGCGGCAACACAGCCACGCGAGCAGCCTTAATTGGACCGGCACTTGAGCCAACGAGATTAATGTCGATGTCCCGCGCTCCACAACAATACTTTTTTTCATTTTCTGCAGATGCAGAATAGGTTAGTATATGCTTTAAAAAAAGTAGAGTAGATCAGAGGTGTTGTTGCGTCATAAAAAGCAATCCAAAACTGAGCCTTTATCACACGACCGTCACTTGCGAATAATTATTTTGTGCCAATTTGGAGTGAAAATCAGCAGTTCCAACAATGAGTTTTCATGCTTGTAGCACTGAAAGAATGTCACCTTCAGTGTTGAAAACACTGAATTTTTAGTGTTCCAAGTCCTGATCTTCAGCGGTGACACTATAATTCAGTACCCTGGACACCGATTTTCATGTACATGTGTAAGTCGCTCAGTCCCTGGGAAAAGTTCAGCAACGTACCCATCTTTTTCCGACGGTCTCGCAAGAGTGGACGATGACCAACAGGGTCTCGTTGGACTTGACGCACGTCCTTTGTGAGGCCAACGTTGTTCATGGCACCGACGAAGCGCTGACTCGCTATTCTAGACGATGCCTCTTCGGATACCTCCTTGGTGTTGGCGCTATTCACTTTGACCCCCATTCTTCTCATGGTGCGTGGATCAGTAGCATCTCATGTTGTCGGTCGCACACGAGCAAACCAGACTTGTAACTAGCCCGCATACGTCGTCCTTGTCGTTCAGACGCGCGAGCTCACCATCATCAACATGTGGGCAGGCCAACTTCTTTCTGAAGCGCTCAATTGGGTTTTGAAGCACATCTTCAAGGAACGACGACCGAGCAGTACGGATCTGAGCATTTACCTGAGGCGACGATGACCCAAGCGCTGAATCTCATTGGATATAGACAGTAATTTCCGACTCAACGGGTACGGCTTCCCGTCGTCCCACAGTCAATACATGGGTTATTTCGGCGCCTTCCTGGTCTGCCACATGTACTTTCGCCACCGGTTTACCTCTTGCGGGAGTCCGTTGCTGGATCAAGCGATTAGATCTATATTTTACTTTGGGATGCTTTTATGGGTCGCGCTCGTTGCCTACTCGAGGTAAGTCGGGTCGATGCGTCGTTATTCCAGAGCAGTGCGAACGTTATTTTTCCCTAGATTGAACTTGTTATATCACTCGCCACACCAGGTGTTGTGGGGACTTGGTATCGGGGTCGGCTTGGGCATCGTACATTACGTCCTGACCGAACTGCTTCCCCGTACGCGCCCGCTGTCAGTCTTTGGACGCGCACGCACTGCCATTCTTGACCATCCTGTGGTGATGTGGATGCAAATTAGGGACGGATGGGCCATATGGGCTGACGGAGGGAGAGAGACGGAATGGAAGCGCTGGAAAGCAAAGTATGACGAGCAGCGGACGCGAGTTGCACAGAAACGCGTTCATTGACAGGAACGAATGGAGATTGTTGTGGTGCCACGATCATGACGGAGGAAAGATCCATGCTGTAGAGATATCCTCAGATATCCGTGGCCATATTACTACGTGCGAAATCGTACGACTTATTATCGTCGACGCGGACATGGTATCTGAGAACGCTGAACGACCAAGTCAGTCCGAGTTAGATCTGTCGGCTAGATGGTCGTGCTCCACGCTCAGCTGGACCATCAAGTCGCCATGTTCGGCGACCTTTTGAATGCTTCGTCTGTTCTCCTCCTAGTCACACTTTCCTGATATGAAGTATCCGTGCATTCGGCAAAGCTTGCGAGTGTTTCACCACCGTTTTTACAGGTCCACCATGTCCTCTTCGACGCTCCCAGAGTCTCCCATTCCGATCCTAAGTACCATTCCAGCATACAGAACATGGAGACAAAGCGCATTTGACCAACATAAATCCGTCGGCTTTGTGCCCACGATGGGCGCCTTGCACGACGGCCACCTCTCTCTCGGTAAGCCAACCCCCGTTCCCAAGAACCACTCACGCATACCACCCACACAGTTCGCAGATCGCTCCATGAAAACGACTTGACGGTCGTCTCCATCTTTGTCAACCCCGCCCAGTTTGCACCCCACGAAGACCTGGGCACCTATCCGCGCACGTTGCCTGCGGATCTCGAGCAGCTGACAAAGCAGCAAGTGAACGTCTCGGGCGACGCCCGGACGCCCTCCGTGGTGTTCTTGCCCGGCGTCCAAGATATATATCCGTCTGGGATAACCCAGGACGTTTCCTCGCAAAAGGGCACGTTCGTCGAAGTCAAGGGGTACAGTCATCAGATGGAAGGTGTCGGCCGACCCCACTTTTTCAGAGGTGTAGCTACGATCGTCACCAAGCTTTTCAATGTCGTCCGAGTGCGTCTCCTCCTCTCCGTCGGTCGATGACAATGGACGCTGACACGACACGACGCTAAGCCGACGAACGTGTATTTCGGTCAAAAGGATATCCAACAAGCGCTGTTGCTTCGAAGAATGTGTCGTGATCTACTCTTTGCGAACCCGGAGGCGGACCACGTACATATCGTTCCGACGGAACGGGATCCGGTAGATGGGTTGGCGCTGTCGTCGCGAAATTCGTATCTGTCAGTGGAAGAGCGGTCCGTCGCGAATACCCTTTACAGAGCCCTGCAAGCTGCCGAGTCTGGCTGGTTGGCGGGAGAAACAAAGGATGCGTGCATACGTGCGGCCGAAGTTCTCGTGATGGGCGCTGTCAAAAGCGCTGCTTCGAGGGGAATCGATATGAAGCTGGAATATATCCAGATGAACGACTCGGATACCTTTGAGGTCTTGGATGGTCGGTCGCAGAGGCAAGCCGTTGTTGACGGTGGAGCCGTGATTCTGAGTGGGGCCGTTTGGGTGGGGAGAACGAGGTTGATCGACAATATCGTCGTCGGCGAGCTTGGGTATGCCGTTCGGTGAAAATTCAGGGGTTATTTTACAACCCACTAATTAGTGGCTGTGTACCCCTCCTTTTGAAACGATGCGAGAGTCGAGAACGAGGTTGAGCGCTGGGACGCTGCCTTCAACGCGGTTGGAGCGTTTGGCGACGTCGCATCCATTCGTCCAGCGAGTCCGTCTCCTTGTTCATCTCTCTCAGAGTTCCTCGCGTCTCAGTGTCGTTCTTGGGATAGATCGACATCGTCATCTCGTCGCGTATCGCCCAGGACCCGTTCACGTCTCTGAAAACGACCTACTCGACCGCCCAGTTCACCTTGTCTGAACTCTACGAACATGTCTCCCACCTTGCAATGTCAGTGGTCGACTCTGACGCCGAACGCCCGTTGACGTTTTCTTTCCATCTCGATCAGGCCTTTCAAAGCCCTCCCTGCCCAATGCGACGCCGACGACACGTGGTGTATCGATCCTCGGGGCATCTTCACCCTCTCCGTCTCGAAAACCTTGTACGAAAAACTTGGGGTGGTAGGTAAGAGGCTCCAATTCAAGGGGTGTCCAGAACGATACGGTGCGTTGCTCCTGCTTTCCCTGCGCGAGCATGACGCGAACGCGTTCATACGGGACATTCGGAACAGCGATCCACATACCGCTGAAGCGCGACACGACGAGCGTGGCGATGCAAGCGCGGCATAGGAATGCGTTGGCTGTCTGGGATGAAGTTCGGGCCGTGGAAGGGCTTGGGAAGTGGCGTGTCGCGTTCGTGGGCGGTGCGTTTACTTCTCGATCTCTCAGTTGACTCGACGACGGCCACGTGGTATCACAGGTTCGTCGACGTCCACGACGAAAGATGTGACGGCACGGGCGCTGCGCGAGACGGACGTGTACGTCCCCCACGTCGGTGACCTTGCTCAATCCACCGGGGAAGAACCTGAACCCGTAGAGGATCGTCTAGAGGCGCTCTTTGAATGGGTCGGGATGGCTTGTCTGGGTGCTCAAAGGCGAGTACATCACTGCGAAATCCTCTCTCTCTCCCTTTTCACACGCACGCACACGATGCTTGGACGACGAACACAGACTGCACGCCAACGATCGCGTAGATCCGTACGTGGCCGTGTACGAAGTGCCCGAACCAGCCTCGATCGACGGCGTCACGCATCTCTGTTGGAAAGGTCTCATGGACTGCACGTTTGTCCGATCCGTGATCAACACTGCCATGTACGCGCGCTCTCCTACCTTTTTCCTGGTCGACGTGATGCTAGGGTTCGTTCTTAGATCGGTCTTGTCGACGTCCGAGTCGAACGGGGATAGTCACCCTTTTATCGCGGTCGCGTTGCACTCCAATCTTATGACGCCCGTGTCGTACGTGCCAGAGTCCCCCGCAAAAGATGCACCTCCGAGGGTGCCTAGTCTAGAAGCAGAGGATACCGTCTGTTTACTCTTATCCAAAACGTCGAGCAGATCGACATGGGCGATCGGTGAGAGCATTGGCAAGTGGGACGCACGATGGGGTTAAACAGACACGAGCGTAAAAGTAGTCACAGATTGAAAAGCGGATGAGATTTCGAGAACAGAGCTGAGCTCGTCTAACCTAATCACTTGCCGCAACACAATAACTATAGAAAGCACATGATGGTACAGCAAAGCAGGGAGTTGTAGTACTTTGCACGGTCATTGTATATATGATGGATAAGTGAGCGGATTAGATGTGCGTAGAAGGAATATAAAAGACGGTAAATGCGTGCAGAGATGTCCCTCCAAAAAAAAGCCCAAAAGAGAATTAGAGACAAGGGCGATGAAAATTTGAGGGCGGTGCAACGGGTCGGGGTTTAGACGGTTACATCACGGATGCGAATGAATGCGGGTGAGAGGTGTGCGTAGGATGTGCGGGCGTGTGGATTGGTAAAGGGGCCGCCAGAAGAGGACGAGGGAGTGTGAATTGGGTTGCGTGCCCACGAGTAGAGTCTGGGAGTGCTGGCGGGCGGGGGAGACATGGGGAAATGAGCCAGGGGGGTCTGGCGAGGGGGAGTAGAAGGTGATAGTACCGCACGCTCGTCGACCGTGGAGGTGCGGCGTGAGGCGGCAGGCACAGGAATAGGCGCGCTTGGAGCGGGCACGGAAATCGCCTCATCGCGTTGTGGATGAGGGCGATAAGAGACGGTTCGAATGGCGGCCGTCGTCGCAAAAATATGCCGCGGGTGTGATCGCACATTGGCTGTGTCTGTGGTCTGGGGCGATGCACGCGCGGCAAGGCGGACACGTACGGCTGGCTCGATGAGCGCCGACAATTCTGATTCCTGTGCGATCTGATGGAGTGAATCGTGGTCGTCTGCACCGACAGCGAACGAACTGTCGCTGTCGCTCAGGCTGCTCTCGGATGTGATTGGGCTGGCGTTGCCCATCCGAACGACCAACATGTCCCGTTCTTCCTCATCCTCTGGATTTATGGAGGATACGGGGCTAACAAAGTCCTCGTACACGGCGTTTTCATTGTCAAAGAAATCGTCCGAGTCGGGATCGAAAGCGTTGAGATAAGACCAAGTTTCGCAAATGGGCGGCTC
>JBBPLY010000017.1:76589-150876 GCA_038090035.1 Xerocomus nothofagi | reverse complement strand
CGTCCTCTGGATTTATGGAGGATACGGGGCTAACAAAGTCCTCGTACACGGCGTTTTCATTGTCAAAGAAATCGTCCGAGTCGGGATCGAAAGCGTTGAGATAAGACCAAGTTTCGCAAATGGGCGGCTCTGGATCCCGCACTGCGGGGGTGACCGCAGTTTTGAATGTGCTTGAATAAAGGGGACGGCCCATAATTTTGTTTGGCTAATAAAACAAGGAGACGGAGAGCGTCGTTGGGTATTAAAAGATCGGGAACGGAAAAAATGACGAGGGCCGAGGGTCGCCGCTTTTTAAATAAAAAGGGTCGGGCGGTCGTGTAGCCAGTTTAGGGCAGGTGCGGCGATAAGCGGCGTAACGTTTTGCTTCTGGCTGAATGTCGCTGGGATCGTCCAAGCGTGTAGTCGAAACATCGTCGAGTGCCTTGACGACCTGAAACAGCGTATCACCTCGACCGCATGCTACGGTCGCTCTCATGATGGGATCAACGGGTTAATATCTCAAACGCACCCGACGAGTGATCCAGAGTGGGGATAGTCGCACTCAGTCATAAGAAGTACACCGTCTCGGCAACGAGACATGCTCGACATTATCACGACCCAAATGGCGAACGTACCCCATCGAGTCGGCGTTCCAATCGACCATCCCAGACATCCCCGAGGACCAAGCGACGCCCATCATCGAATCCATCACCGATAGCCTTGGTGCACACACCCGACAGAGAACAGGATATCACAGAGTTGCGCGGGCACCGATAAGGTGTGACCACATTTCTCTTGGCAATTCCGCAGTCCCCAAGATGTTCGTCCAAGCTTTTTCAACGTTTAATCACCGTGTCATCTCTCTCAACGTTCGTGCGACCTGATTCGCTCCAAACGTGCTCGTTCTCACCGTCGTCGTACATGGGAGTCGATATAATCTCTCACCGGAAATCTCCGTTTCTAACGAGCCGTTCTTCTGAGAACACGAGCCGCGTCTCACCCTCACAGCGTATACCGATACCCGCTCCATCGATCCCCCTTCTCCTTCCTGGCTTCTTCCACGCTCCCAAACCGTCCATTCACCTCCAACCCTCCATCATATCCCTCGATCACTTCATCCCTCTCCCCTCGTTCTCGTCGCCCATTCTCAGCCTTGAGCAAAAACATCAAAGCCACCGTCGAGATCAACCCGAAACAAATGTACATCAACACCAGTCCATGCCCCATGGGGTACCACGGCGTCTGATTCGCACGGTAAACGTTGGAACTGATCGCACCCTGAATATTCCCCCTGTGTACATATATGCCAAGTTTTCTGGGGTAAACGTGACGTCCTCTGAGCGAACGTGATTTACGTACACGGAGATGACCATCGCGAGGGAGACGCTGCGTTTGTAACTCCCTTCGACGTTGTTCGCGACCCATGCGCTGTCGTGATGCGCGAATTGTGATGTAAAATGTCATCGTTAGCGTCCTTACGGTCATCTCTCGAGATGTGGCGGCACTCACGCTGAATTGGCTGTCGTTCGTTCGTTCGTTCGTTCGTCGGTCGGTATGGGTAACGCGCGATCTCAAAGTTACTCACGAATGCATGGATATATCCCACTACGAAGTTGTCGATGATGAGCAACGAGCGACGGTCAGATGGGGGAGGGAAGCGCACTCACCAAGCTGCCAAATATACCGCGACGTACGAGAGCGCCGCGTTACGAGAGGCGATCAAAATGATGTACCCCGCTGCAGCTAGAGATGATATGCGTCAACGATCCAACCTCTTCTCTCTCCAGACCACTCGTACCCACGTACCGATGGCGAGACAGCCACTTTTTGTAAAAAGAGCGATTGATCGAAAACGCACGCAGCATGAGCTATATACCGCGCAAGAGGGAACGTTTCGAGGGACGTACAAGTTGAACAACCCACGGTTACCATAACGGTCGGCCAAGAACCCGACGACGCAGGTGAATATACCTGCCAGCGCGTACACTGGGACCGTCAACAAGTTTGCCTCGGTCGCCTGGTAACCTACGTTCCCCGTCTGACCAAAGTTCCCTTTGTACGTAGAGAAATCCAAACTCACCGAGCTGCAGGCGAGGGAGAGCCAAGTTCGCACGCGTAAGCACCGGGGAGCAGAAAAAAAACCGAAGCTTGAGAAAGAGAAACGTACCTGGGAAATGATGCTCGGCAAGAACAACGCAAAGGCGTACAAGGGCATGTCGCTTCCAGAGTATGCGACGACTGGCAGTCGTATCGTTGGATTTAGCATCACCTCGCTCCGTCAGAGGACGGGCATACGTACTGTAGAGATACGTCTTCCAGTCCGTCAGACTAGCCACCACGTTTTTCCATTGGAGACGCTCGCCAGCGGCACTCATCTGATCGTCCTCCTGAAGTCGCCGAATGACGACCGTACGCTCCGCCTCCGTCAAAAACGTGGCGTCGTCCGGAAAGTCCACGATGATCCAAAACGAGAGAACGCCCGCGATGACCGTAGCGAGACCCTCGAGGATGAATATCCATGACCAGGCTGCTTTGCCACCAATGCCGTCCATGTTGGCGATCGCTGCCTTTTTTTTCGATTCAATACGTCATCACGTTCCGAGTGAGTGATGCAACCATGCGGGAACGATGGGAGGAAATCCTTACTGCGAGTAGACCACCGAACGCGCCGGATACGGTCGCCGCGGAGAAAAATATCGCTATCCTGATACCGAATTCACTGCGCTTGTACCAACTGCCCATCGTCAACGGTCAAAGGATTTCGTTCAGAACGCGATGAGAGGCGAGCGCGCACCATGAAAGATAGTATGTCACACCCGGGAACAGCCCAGCCTCGAACATACCGAGGAACCATCGCATCGCTATCGGACGAAAGATGTCAACGAGACGACGCGTCCGTTCCACGACCGTTACGCACTCATGAGACCGCCGAAATTCGAAACGAGACCTTGCACCGTCTATATCAGGGTTGGATCACCCATCCGACGAGATAAATTCATTTTCGAGCGTACCATCATGACGCCCCACAGAAACATGAGGGAAGATAACCAGATAGAAGGTCGTAGACGCTTTAGGATGACGTTGGAAGGAACCTGGGTAGGATCGTGTGAGTTACATCGCAGTGCGGGACACGATCGAGACGTCACTCGCCTCGAAGATGGCATACGAGATGAAGAAGAGCGTCAAAGCGAGTAAATATTGCGTGTCCGTCAAATGCAAGTTTGCTTCCATGCTATACAACTATGTCGCCGCGGGAGGCAGGAGACGATATGGAGGGAGTCAGCGGACGCGCGCCAGGGTGACTCGCGCTCACCTTGGCGTTCCCGATGCTCGTCCGGTCGAGAAACGCGAGCAGGTACAAAAATGCCAACCAAGGAACCGTGCGTGCATCCACCTTGCGCATGAGTTTGCGTTCGTCGACGCCAGATATATCCACATCGGCGTTGTATACCGTTTGACGCGGTGCTCGTTTCGCAACGTCATCGATCTGGGAGGCGTGTTCCTTGTCTGAGAGGCTGGGTACGGCCATGATGTCGGGCGCCTAGTGCTCGGACACGACGTGCAACGGGAGAAAAGAAGAGGCAGCACCATCCTATATATTACTCACCAGCTCGGATCACATCAGGAACGGTGGTGTTGCCGGGTGGGTCGGTTACTTCGGGTGTATATTCCACCCCAGACAATGAACCTGCGTGAATGCCGATTACCGCTCGGAAATGGCTGGAAATAACATGGTCATCTCGAACATGAACGCTCACGAGGTCAGATGGTGTGAAAGGCAGCAACTATCTGCGGGACAAACCAACCCCAATTAGGTTTCTGGGTCAGTATAAAAGCGCAGTCGACCAGGGAGGAACAGTTATTTCCACGGAACATACGGATGACATGACCCGAACCCGTCAAACACGAAGGAAAATGACGATCCAGTCATGATGGATTACGGTGAAATTATCATGTAATAGCAAGCATCTCCACAATAAACCCACGATGCTCTCGAACATATGATGATCTTGCCCTTGGCATGCGCGTGACTATGAGCGATGGCACCAAACGACCAAACGTCTTTGTACACACATCCAGGGGTGACTATGAGCCTCCGCTCATATCCAGTAACGCTTCTATACTCTTCCCTAGGTCCCCGCCGTTCGCTTCCAGAACCCAGTCGCGCACTTCGGCGTCCATGCCTGGGAATATCTGGGCGAGGGTACTCTGAGAAGTAGCGCTGGCGTGCGCGTGCGCCCTGTCTATCTCAGCCTGTACAGCGGACAAGTCAAGGGACGGCGTTGGCGTCCGGGAAATATGTTGTGCCTGAGAAGGCGGCTGCAAATGTTGCGGGAGCGAACTGGGGTGAGCACCAGACATGGATCGGACATCCTGCCAAGGGAGAGTGGCTTGCGCAGGAACGACGCCAGAAATAGCCTTTGGAGTTGGAGTCGGTTTCGACGTGCTCTCTACCGTGGAACCCGATGATGGTGGAGCAGGGGATGGCTTGCGGACGCGGGGTTTATACGTCGTTTGAATGGGCGGTTTTGAGACCTCCTGTCTAGTCTTGGGTGTACTCCCTCCCCTGAGCCTAAATTGAGCAATCTGGTCAGGATGCGCCAAGTGTCGTTCGGTTTGACTGTCTGACCCTTCCTGTGCCCGTTCTCTCCCAAGTTCAAACGGCGCGAAAGGACCTGGGAGATACGTCATTTTCTCATCAAGGGCATCACTAAAGATACGACTGATTGCGCCAAGTGGCTTGGAGACTGCATCTCCAGTCTTTTGAAGCAGTCGGCGCGCATCTTCGCCTATACTCTGTGCTTGAGAGGGAACGGATAGTGTCAGTGGCTGAGCGGACTCTTCTCCTGCATGGGGAGAGGGTGGAGGGGACCTGACGGAAGGGGCGAACGAGGATGTGGACGACGTTGGTGAGGTAGGTAATGACGGGGGAAGTGATTGGATGGCCAGCTCGACGTTTCTACGAACCAGTATTGAGCACAGGAAAGATGTGTCAAACCAAAGAACAGTCACCGCTCAAATTCCTGTTGAGTGATATTTGAAACGGATGTATGGTCCATCGTCTCGATGAATTGAACTGCTCCCATCTACACCGGAGCTGGAATGTGAACGGAAGCCGGATTCGCCGAAACTGTCTACACTCACGAGACTTGACAGATAATAGCCAGCCTCGCTCTGCAGCTTTGCGGGGTTACGGAAGCGACTTATGAATCTATCGCGGTACACTTTTCAACGAGGTGATCGGGAGTAAAATGGGAGAGCACGCATACTCGACGTTGGAAAGAAGGTGGTCTGGATTTGCTTTAAGAACCACGAAGATGAGAACGGGGACAAACGAATCTGCTCCCTCGTCTTTCCGCAAGTGGCGGAGAAGACCTTGCCGTCGAACGGGTCGTCAGAGATGGGGGGTGTAGCGATATAGAAGACTGACCGAATATAACCTTGCAGCAGTTGAGGATGCAGATCAACTTGTCCCTCGGTGCCTTGTAGTGATTGACCTTGCATAGTTCTTTGAGGAAGACGGTCAGGTAGGACAGAGATCGGATAGGATGAAAGACCTTGTTGGGCGAATTCGAGAAAGCCAGCGATGCCTGGTTCTTTGCTCTCTAGTTCAGGAATGTCAAGCTGAGAGGGTCTGATCCAACGGAACAAGGTAATTCTCTGTGCGAGGATTCGATCACGTTCGAGATCGTCTGCAGTAACGGGGCGTGGAGGGGTTAGTAGAGGGAGGGAAGGAACGAAGGTGCTGGGAGGGTAGAGTGAACGAGGGCTGAGAAGGAGGTGAGCAAGGCGACGAACAAGTCGTAGAGTTTATTCATGACCAGTTTCTCCATGCCTTCCATGGCATTTTCGAATTCTGTGTCGGAAGCGTTTCGCCAAACGTCGGATTCTCTCATTTTTGTGGCGATGAACTGAAGAGATGGGAGGAATGAGCTGAAGCAAGGCATCGTATTCGTATGGTCGTACGTTCAAGAAATCGTTGACGACCTTGACTTGATCGTTCACGGTGAACGTCCTCTTCGTAAAGTTGCTGAGAAAACTGAACGTAGTGTTGTGAGCGGGACGAGGGAGAGGAGAAGGGGGACTTGCGATCTCAAGTACTTTGTGACGGGTTCTGCGCCGCGGGACTTGATCTGGTCGAGGAATATCTGAAAGTCGAACTGTGGGTCGTCCGTGGGTGGTGGAGTGGTAGGGGCGGAGTGGGGGGACGGTGCAGGGATGGACTGCTGTCGCTGTGTGGGTATCGGCTTTGCAGAGTCCATCGATAACGGGCGTGTTCGGGGTCGGACGGCGGAAAAGGAGCGGGCGATGGCGGCAAAGGCCGACGATGGTGGTGAGCTCGGGCGGGATGGCGGCGGGGAAGAGGGATCGGAGTGCGCACGGCCCCGGTTGGGTCCAGGCCCCGCCCATACGCTGGGGGTGTCGAGGACATGGTCGGGGTCGGGCACGTGAGGCGATCCGAGCTCGTCTGGAGACGGGTCTTGGGTGGACATGTCCAAATCGTCTCTCTCTGCCCGTCCCGCTAGTACAAACCACGTGATTCGTTTTTTTCTCTCCGCGTGATTTGAGAGGTTCGTTTTCGTTTGCCCCGTATGCAAGCAACCGTGCCTATCTAATAGGTTGGTCCGGACCTTGCTTCGTTCTTTCTTTATTAATAATAATATCCCCCGAAACATTTCCCATCTCCTCCTTCCACTCCAGCCTCTGCTCGCCTTCGTTGTTCGAATAGCGGTCACCTCTTTTCTCTCTCACGTGTCTCTTTCGCTCTACCCGCACTATCACCCCATAACGACAGTTCGGGCGAGTTCCGCTCTCCTGATGGCCATCCATCTCCCCGTACTCGGCTCACTCAACGCTATACCGGACGACTCTACGTTGTCAGACCTACCCCGCGGTCAGGTCGATTATCTCTCCCATGACTGGCGCGAAGAAGACGTCTGGCGCTCCTGGCGCAACATGACCCGTCTCAAGAACGAAATCGCCAACGGCATCCGCCTCGAAAACGCCTCTTGGCGTACTTGGTGGAAACAGAGGAACGGTCTCAAAACCGTCACTCCAGAGACACTCAACTGGTCAGTCCTCTCTTCTCGCCCCATTCTGATCGTCGAGATCTTTGGACCCATTTCATGTCGCACTCGTTTCGAGTTTGAACCGCACCTCTCCGTACATATCGCACACCAGATTCTGACGCTCGTATGCAGGCTCAAAGATTCTGATGTCACCTGGCTCTACGGTCCCCTACATACGGCAGATCCGACGCCACCGCCCTCTCTTAGCGCTGCCGCTATCCTCGACCTACCTTCCTCCCATTCACTCCCCTTCGACAGCTCGGCTAATGCCGCCCGGAAGCCCATCCTGAAACACCGATCCATCTGCGAACTACTCACGTCGGACTTTCCGCTTTCTCCCATGTTCAGTCCCCCTGACTCTGAGGAGGAGGATGCACCACAGATCATGTCAGACAGCGGCACAGGCTCGCCATACAAGCCAGTCCGACCGTCGCTCCTCCACACAAAGAGCGACACGCACATCGCGCGGTGGGGGCCGAACCGCGCATTTCGTCGGGATTCTCCGCCTTGCGTGGCGCCGAATGCCGCAGGGGAAATGCCGACGCTGAGTTTGCTACAAGCCGAATCCCCGCCTTCCTCCGTCCCTCCCGGACAGAAACGTAAGCACATCAGTTTTAACACGTTCGTCGAGCAGTGCATCGCCATCGACAAGCCGAAAAAGAAATGTTCCCTTTACTCCTCCTCTCCTCCCCAATTTGGCAATCTCCCACACGACGACGGGTCAGTCCCCCCTCTCCCCTCCGATAAACGGCTAATTTCTACCCTCAGCTACGACGAAGACTCTGAAGACGGCATCATCGACGAGGCGGACGAGATCCTCTTTGATGACGACAACTCTCATCCCACCACCCCCACCCACCCTTCCTATCCCCACGTCCCTCCTCCCCACCATTCCCCGCCTCCCCACGACGTATCCCTCTCTTCCTCATCCATCTCGGAAGAAGACGACGATGACGACGACGACGACGTCCTTCAAATGCATGTCCGCCATACCGCCACCGCTCCCTCCGCCATCCCTCGCTCTCCCACCCACTCATCCTCCTCTACTTCCTCTACCTCCTCCCACTCGCGACTACGCAAGACCCGATCCACATGTTCTCGTAGACGTGCCAACAATGGCTTCATCATGCGCTCCCCAAGCACAGACAAGGAATTGGTCACCATCGCCCTTATTGCCCCCACCATCCTCAAAACCAAGATCGACGACGACGACAACGAGCACTCTTCCTATCCACTCTCACATACACATATCCCCTCTTACCCTCATCGCACTCGTGTCCCTAGCAATGGCAAGGACTGGCCTGATTATGGTCCACACGACTCACCCGTGGAACTCGTCTACGTACCCCCGTCATATGTTTACTCTGCGACAGACGAGAGCGAGGACATGATCCAAGGCGACCAGCAGACATCAGTGTATCAGGCGAGCTCGACAGATCAGCCGCAGCCATCTGATCAGCCCATGATGGCTTCACCTCCATCCGTAACACAGGACCTGGCCGCTCAACAGCAGCCCACCGACCCTATGCAACTTCTCGGCCCTGACATCGATCCCAAGCCCACTCGCATACCCCGACCTGCAGAGGCCACCCCCATGATCACAGCCGAGCGGACCTTGGCTGGTCCCGAAGTCATCGTCAGCCTGCTAGATGGTCACCCAGACACCCCACGGTCAGCCTCACGTTCCAGATCCCGAAGTAGATCTCGTTCTCGTACCCCTTCGCCAAGTGCGATCATTACTGCTCCCTCGAGCTCGGCTGCTGTTGTTCCTCGTGCCAACCTTCCTGCACACAGTACTGGCGCCGCCTTTCTTGCCCCATCAGATTCCGGTCCTTCACGAGGCCGCTCTGCATCCTCCCCGTCATTGTCCTATCAGGCACAGGTTGAACAGTACCGCGGCCGCAGTATCACGCGTACGTCATCATTCTCCGATCGGGAAAGCCTCCACACTGGCAGTCCACTTGGCAGCCTAAGTCCCGAAGGAAATGTCGGGCTCGGCATAGGCAGTGTTGGTGTCAGAGATCGGGAGCGCGATACGAAAGGCGAGAGGGATGGCAGACAGTCCACGGAGAGAGGACGAGATCGTGCTCGAAGATCCGGTTCACATTCGGGCTCCGGATCCAGTCTGAGCCCCGAGGATCCGCATGCTGCTGCATGTACTGTCGTGGATCAACCTCGACTTGGCCAGCCTATATCTGGGGTGCGAGACAAGCCCATTTCCGGAACTTCTTCGTCCGGATCTTCTATATCCACCGTCGTTCTGACGTCTACCGCCCGCCTGCCACCACGTCTCGTACTCGATGCTAAGCCGATCACTCAAACGAGCTACGCCGAGGCCCCGCCCATAACGATACCCGTTTCCCCCAGTTGCGCGGAAGAGGAACAGGAATCCATCTCGCGTCAACCTACGCCTGCCAACTCGCCAGTTCTTTCCATGCGCTCGCCACCCTCTCCCCTCAAGTCTTCTCCGCACCCACACAGCACTCTTCACGAACGGAAATCTTCTTCCCGTAGCCCCACCCGTAACGGAGATGACAGCCAGCAGGGCACCCTTGTCGGTCGTGCCGTGGAAATAATGTCCAGTGCTGGGGCTCTCCTAGGTGCTTTCTGGCATAGTGGAACTGCGGCTGGCGTCCCAACCTGACCTTTTCTGGCTCAACCCGTTTTGCGTGGCTTCTGGCCACGTAATCGACCACTTCTTACTTATATTTTGGAATTATTGGTCCTTGCTTGGGTTTTTCTGTTTTATCCCTTGTGTCTTAACTTGTTGTCTTTAGTACATAATTACCCCTTGAACTTTCTTTTACGTCTTTCTGGTCAAATCACCGCGTGCAGGCTTCCTTCCTTTAATCCGCCTTGAGGTCGTCTTTCTTTTACGATAAAAACTCAAAGTTCTAATGGTGTTTTTGCGTCTACCCCTCTGTTCCCGCCTGCCGTTGGATGGGTGATAGTTTTGGTACTGGTAGCGCCGGACAACGCTCGTGTACATACGTGTTGTATCACTCGCTGTTCCCCCCGATATCCTATTTGCCTCGATTACTCTGCTTGTACTTGTAAATGACATTGACCGTCTACGCTCACCGACAGTCTTCAACATGCCCGTCCCAAAAGTAATCGTCGATCAAATAAAACAAATCATTCCTCCTCTCAATGGAACCCTGCACAAGGGCCAGTCAGGTGCGTCGTCGTCCACGGTGGTGGGCCCGTGAGATCAAGGCAGGTACCCAGGCAGGGTGGGCGTCCTAGGAGGTGCTCTCGAGTTCGTCGGCGTTCCCTCGTGCGATCAGACCTCATTCACGATGTCACAGCTACACCGGCGCGCCGTTCTTTGCGGCCATGTCCGCGCTTCGTTTGGTACGCTCGTTCTTACCAGTACATACGAAGAGACGGAAAACGAGAATCCCACAGGGCGCTGACCTCTCGCACGTCATCTGTGCGCCGACTGCAGCTCAGGCGATCAAGTCCTATTCGCCAGACCTGATCGTCCATCCTATCCTCGTCGAAGATGCGTACGTCCTCTCCGCTCGCCCCCGTTCTCACGTTCGTACCTACTGACGCCCCCTCGTTCCGTTCCCTCGTCGCACGTCCATATCACTCATCTTATCGCACACAGTCCACAAGACAGAGTGAAGCTAGAGATCGATGCGATCCTCGCACGGCTACACGTCCTCGTCCTCGGACCAGGTCTCGGCCGCGAATCCTACATGCAACGCTACGCCCGCACCGCACTCACCCTCGCACGAACGCGCGCCATGTTCGTCGTTCTCGACGCGGACGCGTTGTGGATGGTCGGACAAGAGTTGGCGCTCGTGAGAGGGTATGAGAGGGCGGTGATGACGCCGAACGTGGTCGAGTTTAAGAGGTTGTGCGACGCGGTGTTTGGAGATGAGACAGGAGGGGGAGTAGAGAAGGCGGCGGAGATGTCGAGAAGGCTTGGGGGGGTGGTCGTGTTGGAAAAAGGGGCGAGAGATGTGATTGCGAGCGATACGACGGGGGAAGAAGCGGATTTGGATGCGAGCGGGATTCGGGCGGAGCAGGGAGAGAAAGCGAGGGAGGTGGTGGTGGTGGATGTGGAGGGTGGATTGAAGCGATGTGGGGGACAGGGGGACGTGTTGAGTGGGTGTGTGGGCACGATGTTGGCGTGGGGCAAGTGTTACGAGGAGGGGGCGTATGGGTGCGTCGCGATGTGCTGCCATCATCGACTCTGATCGATCGTGCGATAGGGATCACACTCTTCCGGCGTCGAAACTCTCCATCTTGGCCGCGATCGGTGGAAGTATGGTTACGCGTACGACCAGCAGGAGGGCGTTCCAGGCAGAGGGTCGCGGGCTGGTCACTCAGGACATGATACCCCATTTACCGAAAGCATTTGTGGAGATCTTTGGCGAGGACGCACAAGACGGTAATAGGGGGAAACTGTAGATAAGTGCGGGCATGGACGGACTGTCACGTGTAGCACCAAGCCTGATAAAAAAAAAGTACGTCGAACGGGTCCATCCGCCGCGTCCAACACCTTGCCAGCGATGGCTCATCAAGTCGAGGAAATACCCACCAAACCCTTTGACGGTCAGAAACCTGGCACGTCGGGGTTGAGGAAGAGGTCCGTACGCCACTTTCTACGCCGATCCTATCTGATAAACGAGTCCACAGAGTCAAGGTGTTCCAACAACCCGTACGCGATCGAACTCGTGTTCCGTTTTTAAGAGATGGCCCACATCCTCCTGTAGCACTACACCGAAAACTTCGTCCAGTCCATCTTCGATTCGATCAACGCACAGGGTGCAACGCTCGTCATCGGAGGCGACGGTCGTTACTTCTCCCCAGAAACCGTCCAGACCATCCTCAAGATTGGTTCCGCCAACGGCGTGAAAAAGTTCATCGTCGGCAAAGACTCGATCTTGTCCACCCCCGCCGCGTCCAACGTGATCCGAAAGTACAAGGCTGACGGCGGTATCCTCCTCACGGCGAGTCACAACCCTGGCGGTCCTGACAACGACTTTGGGATCAAGTACAACGTGTCCAACGGTGGACCTGCCCCCGAGAACGTGACGAACAAGATTTACGAGGTCACCAAGACGATCGTGAGATACAAGGTCATCGAGGCTGCGCCCGTACGTCGTTTTATCCTCGTCCGCACCCCATCATAACTCTATAACATCCCCACTCGCACGCTAGATCGATCTCTCAAAGGTCGGCGAAACGACCTACGGACCCTCCCAAGTGCAGATCATCGACTCCGTTGCCGATTACGTCATCTTGTTAAAGGAGATCTTTGATTTTGCGCTCGTCAAGTCGTTCCTCCAGAACAATGCAGAGTCGTTCCGCGTCCTGTTCGACGGTCTGCATGGTGTCACAGGTCCCTACGCACGTGCAATTTTCATCGAACAGCTGGGTCTTCCCGAGACAGCGATTCAGAACTGCGTTCCGTTGCCAGACTTTGGCGGAGGACACCCTGATCCGAACTTGACTTATGCGCATTCGCTCGTCGAGGTTGTGGATAAGAACGAGATCCAATTCGGTGCTGCGAGCGATGGTGATGGCGACAGAAACATGATCTACGGCAAGGGCGCGTTCGTCACGCCTTCAGACTCGGTCGCTATCATCGCGGACTGGGCACACGTCATTCCTTACTTCAAGAAGGGAGGTGTGAAAGGTCTGGCGCGTAGCATGCCGACTAGCAAGGCCATCGATCTCGTCGCACAGAAAAAGGGTCTCGAATATTTCGAAGTGCCCACCGGCAGGTCGTATACCTGGCATACACGCACTTTACTTACCAAATCTGCCGACAGGTTGGAAGTTCTTTGGAAACTTGATGGACGCCGGACGCCTCTCTATCTGCGGAGAGGAATCTTTCGGAACAGGCTCGGACCATATTCGTGAAAAGGACGGGCTGTGGGCAATTGTGGGCAAGTATGAGCCCGTTCCGCGTTTCGGCGGTAGCTAACGTGTGGTCCGGAAGCGTGGCTCAACATTCTTGCCGCAGCCAATAGGGAGTCACCCAACAAGCTTATCGGAATCAATGAGCTTCTCCAGAAGCACTACGCCATCTATGGTCGTTCATTCTTCAGCCGCTATGATTACGAAGAAGTTTCCTCGGAAGGCGCAAACAAGTTGGTTGCACATCTGAACGACGCGATCAAGACCTCGTCGTTCGCGAACACGACCCATCGCTCAAAGAGCACGGGTCAAGATTATAAGATCGCCTCCGTCTCGAACTTTTCTTACACGGATCCCATCGACAAGAGCGTCAGCGCAAACCAGGGCCAGGTAGTGTTGTTCGATGACGGCTCGAGAGTAGTGTTCCGACTTAGCGGGACGGGGAGCGCGGGGGCCACGGTGAGGATGTACGTCGAGCGATACGTCGGACCGGATGGGGGAGAGGAGTTAAGCAGGGATACTGCGGAGGGCCTCAGGGGACTCATCGAAGTGGCATTGGATATCACGAAGCTCAAGGCATTCCTGCAACGGGACGAACCTACTGTCATTACGGTGCGTCTTTTTAATCAGACGTTTCCCCCGCTGAATCGCCGACTGACGATATGGGATAGTAATTACTCGATACCGGAAAGGTGCTTCCGATTGCTTGATTTATACGATACTGAACGATAAATTTCGTTTTGTTCTACCTCTTCTTCGCTCGTCCTGAAGACAAAGGGGGGCGAATCAAGAAAGGCCAGTGATAGGCATGTTCTCAATCTCCGACTGATCACCGTCGAACCGAAAAGTGGGAATGTGTGCCCTAGCCTGGTGGCATGTCGAGCATCGGACACACAAGACATCCATTTTGAAATGGAGGGTGGATGCGAGTTCGATGCCATGTTTGCCTGCAGGGTTGCCACGTCACGGCTTTAGGGCGCAGCAGCAAAGGAGATTTGATATATCGATCATGTACGGCAAAGGTACGACCAATCACTGGAAAGACGATATATCCGCTGTTCGGCGTCCGACTGTGGCAGTCCATCATATATGTAGCTCACCGCACGGACGACGAGGATCGGAAACGCGTGTACCATGCTTTGCGGTCGACGTTCATAAGAATCATAACCGTCAGACGGATGGACTATTTCGCCGCACCAGAAAACAGAATTTCCGAGGACGAACCTCTCTGGTCGGTCACGGCCAACTTTTTGGCCAAGTAGTAGTGAATAAGGGATAGCAATCAGCTAGTCACATGACTTCCCGAAATCAATGAACATGATTCTGATATCAGATTGATGTGAGTAACCATCTGTTCTTGGGCTGAACGAAGCTGATCGTCGCCACTTGTCCGAGTTACGAACTGATCCAGGGGCAGGATTAGTTTTCAGGTATCGTCCGTGGATTAGGTGCTACCGGCTGCCATCGTGGTGCTGCCAGTGACTCCCGCGTCACTCCGATGGATACCCGCCAACGTCAATCGATAATCGGTGCATGCTGTCTTCATTCGGCATGTCATGGCATCATCAGCGAACTCGAAATCGGTTTGATCACAAAACGTGACATACGTTTCCAACGTTGGTCGGGCAGATGGTCATACGAAATGATCCGAGTACTGTCCCCTTGCGCCTAATGACCCAAGTTTGATGGTATGAGCTCAGGACGGGTTCAAGCAAGTATAAATGAGGCTCGACCGTATTCCGTCCGGCCTTTCCTCGCCTAGGATCACTCCTTTCGCTGTCGGCGAGCCTTGCGATGCACGTTCGTCTCGTAAGTTTCTTGGCCGCGACTCTGTTTGAAACTTTGGTGGGCGCTCAGAGGACCGCGAACAAAACATATGCCCTCCAAGACCTTTACCAAGCTGAAGATTTCTTCAAGTATGTCCTACCTGTCCTGCACGTACCATGTCATTCGTGGTCTGACGCCCTCTAGCAATTGGTCTTTCTTTACTGGCGCAGATCCTACGAATGGAAATGTGAATTACCTAAGCATGCAGGATGCAACGGTCCAGGGACTTGCGTACGTGAACAACGCGGACAACTCCCTTGTCCTTGCAGTAGACTCTACGAGCGCTGTCTCTGCTGGCGGACATCGCAATTCGTAAGTCGTCGCGTTCGCTTGGCCTCGTGTCGATAGATTTATAAATGTCTGATTTTGATGCTAGCGTCCGTATCACGTCAAATAATGCGTACACGGGCGGTTTGATTATCCTGGATGCGACCGCGATGCCGGTTGGCTGTGGTACATGGCCTAGCTTTTGGGTTCGTCGTCCAATCTTGTTTGGATGGGCGGCACGACTAAATTGCTGTTGACCGCAGACCGTTGGACCTAGCTGGCCGACTGCCGGAGAGATCGATATCATAGAGGGCGTCAACAATCAGCTAAACAACCAGATGACGCTTCACAGTGGGACGTCCAACGCCTGCACGCTCAGTGAGGCGGGCAAACAATCATTCACTGGCAATGTCCTCGGCACGAACTGCTACAGCACTGCGACCGCTAATGCTGGGTGTGGCATCAGTGACAATAGTACTACCGCATTTGGTTATGGATTCAACGCTGCCCAAGGAGGAGTCTACGCACTTTTGTGGGACACGGCGGCTGGCATGTCGATGTGGCACTTTGCCCGTGCGGACATTCCTATGGATATCACTAATCGAACGCCCACGCCGGCGAACTGGGGTACGCCAGCAGGGTTCTGGAGTTCTTCGACGTGCGACATTTCTGCCAACTTCTACCAGCATTCGATGGTCATCGATACCACCATATGTGGTGGCTGGGCTGGGGGTGCTTATAGCAAGTCTGGCTGCCCTGGGACGTGTTCCGAGATGGTTGCGAACGCGACCAACTTTGTCGGTGAGTTGATTCGATTTTTTGTTTGACCGTCGTCTTTGCTGACGTTCCGTATCGAGATGCCAAATGGGTGATCAAGTACGTCGCCGTCTATCGATGAGCAACCGTCTGCAATGGGTGCCACCGTGTACATACGTGACACGGTCGTGCATGCGTCCGATTGATTTCCCCCTTTTTACTGATACCACATAGCCCATCGAGGATGGCTGTCGCACTGCAAAATAGTCGTTCATCTAGGTTACCTTGTTGTTTTTTTTTTTTTGCTCGTCTTTCGAAGTTCGAGAGCCCATTGGCATATGATCACATGTATAATATCATCATTGCTCGGCTGCGGATTTGTATGTTGACTGCCGGGTGTAGCGTAGTATGTACAATAGTACAATTATTTCTTTGTCGCATGGGAATGGAAGCTCCTCAGGTTTCGTTGCGAGAGTCGACCCTGATGCAAGGAAAAGGCGATACTTTTAGCAGCCGATACTCGCACCACAGCGAGCGCATCCAACGAGATAAAACAGGAACTCGAAATAACATACGTGCGACGGCGTTAGAGGGAAATCCCATCATGATGTGGACGAAAAAGTTTTTGGGCGGAAATCAAATCGGCATTGTCCCTTTTTTAAACTTGACGTCTCCCCGTAACCATGCCCTCGCTTTTCAAGTTGCACGCGCAGTCTGCCTACTAGATCGTTGTGTAACCAAAAAGGCATCAAAGACTCTACGCCCGCCCTCACAGACCGCACTACCCCCGGATTCTACTCTATCAGAAAGTCGATCTAATTCGTCTGAAAGAAGCAGCCTATGATACGTGTCTAAATATGATCCGGGCTGTCCTCGAGATGGAAACGAGCGCTATCCTTGGCCGCTCCGAACCTTCGTGGGGAGCGGCACTGACTTGAAAAGGTACCCGGATTCCGAGACAACAATTACAATGACCTTTTCAACAACTCGGTTCTAGCTGGCAGCTTGAACGATTTCGGTTGTGGGTGTCTAGCTGCCTGGATCGGCAGCGGAACAATACTTTAAAGTGGAAATGAATGCATGGTACAGAATCTGATTGTTGAACACAATGGAACCTCGTTGTGAGTTTTCGGCTTTGTTTCGCGACCCTCTTTTGTAATGGCAAAACCCATATATTAATATCACAAGGCAAGCAGTGGTTAACCACACCGCTCCCAACAGGTTCTAGAGCCCGTAGTCGCATGTGGCACTGGTTGCCTCGAAAACCAACTTAAGTGGCAGCCATTTCCATCACCCTCGATTCCCTCTCTTTCCAATTTGTCCTTCACTCTTTTCATCTGGCATTACAATGCACTCTCTTTTCCTTTGTCTCTTGGCAACCATTCCATTCGGCACCCTGGTTGGTGCTCATAGAACCCAGTCGAGATCTCGCCACCGCAACGTTGCTCGTCAAAATGCTAACAAGACATACGTTATCCAAGACTTTTACCAAGCTGAAGATTTCTTCAAGTATGTATCTGTCCTGCACGCACCACGCCACTCGTGACATGACCCCCTCTAGCAAATGGTCGTTCTTTACCGGCGCAGACCCTACGAACGGAAATGTGAATTATCTGAGCATGCAGGATGCGACGAACCAGGGACTTGCATATGTGGACGATTGCGACAACGCTACTGTCCTTGCCGTCGACTCCACCAGCACCGTCCCCGCTGGCGGAAACCGTAACTCGTGAGACGTTGCACGTTTGCCGCGTAGCGTATCGATTAATTAATCAATGTTGGCAGCGTTCGCATCACATCGAACAAGAACTACACGGGTGGTTTGTTCATTCTGGACGCTACTTCTATGCCAGTTGGCTGTGGTACATGGCCTAGCTTTTGGGTTCGTCGTCCAACCCTGTTTGGATGAGCGGCACGACTAAATTGCCATTGACCGCAGACCGTTGGACCTAGCTGGCCGACTGCCGGAGAGATCGATATCATAGAGGGCGTCAACAATCAGCTAAACAACCAGATGACGCTTCACAGTGGGACGTCCAACGCCTGCACGCTCAGTGAGGCGGGCGAACAATTATTCACTGGCAATGCCCTCGGCACGAATTGCTACAGCACACAGACCTCCAATGCTGGGTGTGGCATCAGTGACAATAGTACTACCGCATTTGGTTATGGATTCAACGCTGCCCAAGGAGGAGTCTACGCACTTTTGTGGGACACGGCGGCTGGCATGTCGATGTGGCACTTTGCCCGTGCGGACATTCCTATGGATATCACTAATCGAACGCCCACGCCGGCGAACTGGGGCACGCCAGCAGGGTTCTGGAGTTCTTCGACGTGCGACATTTCTGCCAATTTCTACCAGCATTCGATGGTCATCGATACCACCATTTGTGGTGGCTGGGCTGGGGCTGCTTATGGCAGTTCTGGCTGCCCTGGGACGTGTTCAGACATGGTTGCGAACGCGACCAACTTTGTCGGTGAGTCGGTCGGTTCGGTTTGGTCGTCCTCTTTGTTCAAGTCGCCCCTTAGATGCCCAGTGGGCCGTCAACTACGTTGCCGTCTACCAATAGATAATCGGTGCCCGCGATACGATCCTTTAATTCGTCGTTAGCCATCGTATCCGTCTTTATTGACAGCCTTTGAAAGTCTGCACTATTTAATGTAGCGAGATACCTAGTAGTAGTAGAATTGAGACATGGCTGAGATCGAAAAGGATGGGAAAGGAGAGAAATTCCCAGCTAAGCTGTTGTTGCCTCTCTTCCATCTCGATGGATTCCCAGCCGCCGCATGACCCAACACCGATCCCGGTTTCCGACATCATAACGACAGCATGGCCAAGAAGAGCTGCCAAGGTTTGCCGACCGTCCCATGTCCAGATGGCAAACGTCAACTGACTTGTTCACAATTACAAGGCCTGTGCGAGTTGCAGGTATTGTTTATCGTTCGTCTCGCCAACCCGCCCTGACCAGTTCGCCACGCAGACGCGACAAAATTCGTTGCGACGGTGTAAAGTAGGCAGTTCGTACATATCGCCTCGTAATCGAATTCACATCCTTATCACTAGGCCCTGTGGCGCATGCGTCAAGAAAGGATATACCATCGATCAATGCATCGATGGATGCGAGAGTTGTCGTAAAGCGCGCGTTCGTTGCGAAGGTGGTAAACCATGTCAGCGATGTCGAGAGATGGACCAGGAGTGTGCAGACGAACAGATCACGACGGGGGTACGTTCCGATGTGGTGCCACCCGTGTTCGTCCTTCGAAATCGTCAAAAGAGCGAGCGTGCCAAGTTGGCTTGTCAGAATTGTCGTCGGGATAACAAAAAGGTGCGTGTTCGTTTCCTTGTTCTTCTTCCGGGTGTGGTGATGTGTCTTTTTCGTAGTGTGACGATCAACGGCCTTGTTCGCGGTGTGTCACGCGGGGCGAAGAGTGTGTTCATGTTGGACGGGGACCGAGGCTCGTCAAGTTGCGTTGCGAAGGATGTCGAAAGGAGAATCGCAAATGCGAGGATGCTCGGCCTTGCAAGCAGTGCATCGAACAGGGGAAAGAGTGCGCGAGCGTACAAAGGAAAGGAAGGGGACACGGCACGCGAGTGAAAGCGGTTAGCTCGTTCTGTCACTGATTCGTTATCGACGTGACTCATGTTACTGCAGGCGTGTGCAACATGCAGGTAAGGATTTCGATTCCCGCTCGATGTGAAGTTTGCCTCATCTAGATCTAGACGTGATAAAGTACGTTGTGATGGAGTAAGGTGAACGTGGTTGTTGCACCTGATCACGCTTGATCTGATAATCCTTGTTGCATGCAGGCCATGCGCAACTTGCGTCCGAAAAGGGTATCACTGTGTCGACCGCGCCTGTGCTGCTTGCGTGCAACAGGGACCCGAGGGTGAATGTCCTCATAGACCTGGACAAGAGGCAGATATCTCCGATGGCGATGGTTCAGATCGGCACAACGGTCAATCGACTTCGACGGAAACAACCGCTGGCATTCAGCATCCTTATATCCCAAGTCATGTGTCGTTAGCTATGCCTCCGCCCCAGGCTGGCATGACGCCAGCCATGTTCCCTTCTCATGTGTACGGGCCTTCTCCGTACCACATTCTCGCAGCACAGCACCCCATTCACGGTCCTGGCGGGGAGGGTTCGAGTTACCCGCGCGTTCCGTATTATCCAGTTATCGATCCCCGGATTGATTTTCCACAACCCAATATCTCGTCTGAACGGTATGACCCATCTTCTGTACAAACCAATGCCAGCGGTTCCTCGTAAGCAGGACTATAAGGTCGTGGTAGTGACTGGAGTAAGCGACTCGCCTTTGTATTTCGGTACTTAACGATGTCGAGTTTGGGCGTGTTTGGTCGCAGTCACTTCGTTTATGTACAATTGTGGGCGCACATTCCTCCAACGGGGACTCGATCGTCCTATGTAACGTCCCTTTTTCCCTGACCCCATACACTCCTTATCATGAGCGATCGCGCACCCTCGCCTGCGCCCCCACTCGTCCCTCCAGCGGAGTGAGTACCTGCTTGATGGACTATCTCTCGATGTTGACCAACCTCAAGACCCAAGGTCGAACCCGCAGACCCGCAACTTTCGATAAAAGAAGAAGAATCGTCACCCTTGCCCTCGCCTACAAGCAGTGTCGCGCAGGCAGAACCGACATCGTCACCCCCGATCAAACTGAGGAGAACGGAAGCACAGAAACGAGCACTTCTCCGTGATGACCCTCTGGTTCAGGAAATGGATCCTCACAGAATTCTGTGTCGAGGTTGTCAGAGATGGATCAAACTCTCGTCGACCCAACGCTATATGTTGTCCAATTGGTATACCCACAAGCAGCGATGTGCAGCGTCTACCTCGACCCCTCGGTCTGTCCGTCGTACGCCATCAAAACCTAAATTTAGCCCCGGTAGCAGAGTTGCTACCGCAGAACGAAAGATTGTATTGTTGAACGACCCGCAAGTCAGGTCGTGTATACCGAATCACGTCGAGTGTGGTACCTGCAAGTCGGTGGTGGCACTGGAGGGCGAGGTGGACTATGATCTGACTAAATGGACCGAACACAAGGGGAAATGTATACCGTCAGTACCTTTTTTCTTTTAAACGAGTCATACGCTTGGCTGCTAAATTTATGACGACAGAATGACCCCTGCACCGATCACCGCTCAGGGATCGACGTCGCATCAACCACGCGCGTTGACCCCGCCCTCCACATCGAGCGCTCATTCCCAAGCTTCTGCAGACAGGTCTCCGCAGTCACTCACGTCTGTGAGCTTGAGCTTGAGCACCAGTTCGACCGAAACAACTGCGGCCACCGAAAGCTCCCCCACTGCCATCAAGGTAGGAATGAAGCGGGGTCGCGAGGAAGAGACGGAAGATAAAGAAACAGTGGCGGAAGATGAACGCCCGACGAGCCGGTCACGAACGGAGAGATACAGACCTCCAGAGGAGGAAGAGTCGAAGCCGTTCGGGTGGTTCATGCAACCGTTGAAAGAATTCGCCCGTGGATTCCGAGAAGGGTTAGGCTCTACGTAAAAGCGTCGGGGTCTTGTTTTGGACAGTGCATTCTTGGTCTGCTTGCTGTACGATTCGGTTGTACATACACATCTCGACCGATTTCGTCCCTGCCTGACCCGTTGCGCGCGGTATGCGGTATTCGGGAATTTCCGAGTGGACTATTCTACGCTCGTGTTCTCGTCTTTCGTTTCGCGAGTTTTTCTGACTGGACTTTTCGTCTTGCTGCGATTCGTCGAGACATTCCGAGGGGGAAGCCAATCTCAGACGTAATCTTTCCTCCGCAATCGTTCGTTCGCTCTTCTGACCCTTTCTCAGTCGCGCCTTCCCCCATTTGCTTGGAAACACATCCTTGGATTCTCCTTCCTAACATGTGGGCCGTTTCTTGGAAATAGCCATACATGCGCTCATCGGGGGTACGCTCTAGGGGGTTACCGAACGACGATTCTGCCATGAAGTTCCTCACAGCGTCCGTATCAGTTTTCGCTCCTTTCTTTCCCCGCACTGACCCGTGCACCCCCAGCGGGACGGACACCCCCCCGAGGACTGCCGCCGAACTTGCTCGAGAAAAGAAGCTGCGGGACGATCCCATGGCGGAAGTACACGGTCCACTTTTCGTCACTTGCAAGCGATGCGGCGGACGTATCAAGCTTTCCCCCAAAAGCTCTTATGATCCATTTCACTGGATGAAACACAGAGAGCGGTGCCTTCGCAAGCCCATCAGCGTAGCTCGCGCTGCTCGCCAAACACCCAAAGACATCGTACGTGAACGTCCTTTCGATACCGCCCGCGGAGGAGCTGACTTGGTTCGCGGCAAGTATACGTCTACGGCTAAAAAGTCACCCACCTCGTCCTCCAACACCGATGGCGACAACGCGACACCGCCTCCGCTGACGCCCGATGACGATCGCCCTGCCGCTTCCGATGTCTTTAGAGAGCGATCGATCTCTCCGAATATCGATGACCTCGACCTGTCTAACAAGTCCGTTGTACGTGAATCAGACTCTACGTTTCTCCATTACCTACATCGTCCCTTACCAAAGGATATTCCCCTCTTCGAACGCTGGCAAACTTGGAATTGGTCCGAACTCAGACCGCCCCCTTGGATGGCCAGCAGTGATTTCGCGTCCATCTCCGACGATCAGGAAGACTATGATGACGCTCATGATGATTCCCTTCTCGACCCCGTAGAAATGCGGTATCCGGCTCCTCGACTCACCCTCTATCCTGGCACACGCAATCAAGACACCCCTTCGTTATCGGCATAAACATATTATCCTCCACCTCCATCTCCAGGCGCTGTCGTCTTTGCTCTGTACTTCCTCGCATCCGTCATTACTCTACCGCACGCTTAACCTTTCATGTTCACTCATCTCCCGGAACTATTTCCTCAATGCCAGCATCTTCCTTCTGTAGTCAATCATCTCCACACGTCTTCAACCTATCTAGCTTTGCATCAAATCGGAAAAATATCTACTCGCATAACTTGTATATACATACCAGGAGGATGGTTCTTATACTCGCTCCGACGTGGGCAATAATCTATACATTCTATGGCACTTTTCTATTACCGGTAGCACTCTACAACGGGTTACCTATCTTGCTATCGTCCTACATATCCCATCGTTGAACAAGCTGACAATGACCTTTTTGACGCTGGCACGACTACGTTCCTAAGATGATCAACATGGGACTGGAAGTCTGGACCAAAGCGGCGTCGCGCGTTTGCGATCTCCCTGAAAGCCTGTTTGCCGGGTCGGACCGAGGTCGAGGAGTGATACCGGTGGGTTCCCAGGTCGGAGCGCGTGTTCGATTAATCTGTGTGAACGAACGTGGGTATACTTCATGGAAAGGGGGGGTCCTGTGATTGGGTCGCCGGCAAGCTGAGAACGTCGCGAGGGCGATCCCGATGAGTGGGTGTCAGGTCAGGGAAAAAGACGTAGGACTTGGACTTCTTGGGTGGTAAGTATGTGTGGAGGGAGGGGTACCGATTCATCGAAGAAAATGACCTCGGGTCTTTGCCTGAAACGTCAGTTTGGGAAGACGGAAAGGGCTCGTACGTTTTTGTCACGTTGGTCTTGTGCCAAACGGTCTGGCACGACGAACTTATCCTCGTACGGAACGCGTCTCGTCCGACTCGACCTAGGGCAGGTTTCCCCTCGCTTCGTCGGTGTCGTTTTTTTTTTTTTTTTTTTTTCGCAAGCCTCATCTCGGCGCGGGCATCACTGTGGATTCGTTCGAGGTTTCTTTTCAGCCGCTTCTAGTTCGTCGACGGCGGTTTCACTTGGGATCAGTGTGGACGACCGGCCCACTGATATAGTACCGACGGTATCGACGATGTTACCCTCCAAGAGTGGCATGTATAGCTCTGGGGATGCGTTCGTCGAGGAAAGCGTGGTCCCAGAGATGACTTTACCGTCCACAGTTTGGATGATTGTCTTGTGGTTAAAGGGCCGCGATTCGGAGGTCGTATGTCTCGGATGGGCAGATGACCGAGGCATGAAAGGGTGGTATGATTTGCTGCGAGACGCAGCGTCGTCGCACGGGCATACGTACCAGTAACGCTACCTGGACTTGTGCTGACCCCGGCGAGAAGGTGATATCCCGAACGCGTGTACTGTGAAAGTGTCGGACATCGCGAGCGGGCGCTGTCGTACAAAGACTGGCCTTGAGTTCATGATCGGTTGATGAATGCGGGATGCCAGAGTCGGCGCTGGGGAGAAGTGCGACTCCAGTAGCGGGCGAGATGGGAGTCCAAGATAATGCTCAGACGGTCCGACTCGTAGCCGGTCCGGCGCGGATAGCGATAAACGACGCTCTGACTCGTTTCACGCACGAGATGAACGTTTCGCGAGGTCCTCCTGCTGCATTGCAGACACCGGGATTTGCCCATTACTCCATCGCCTGGTCCCCGTTCCACAGTACTCGCATCGCCCTCGCGTCCGCCGCCAATTTCGGCCTGGTAGGCAACGGTCGTTTACACCTCGTCTCGCTCGTCCCAGGACCGGGCGGCGTCAGCGGGATCACGCTCGACAGGCAGTCAGTACCCATGTCCCTCGTCGATATGCATCGCTCAAAGTGATCAGCTACGAATCACAGGATGCCCTCTACGATGTCGCCTGGTCTGAGCTACACGAAAATCAGATCGTGGCAGGTTCAGGAGACGGCTCTATCAAACTTTGGGACGTCATGCTGAACGTGAGTCTGACTCGCGTTCTGTTCCCGTATGGGTATGGCCAATAGCAGAGTGACAAAAAAGTCATGGATAGGACTTTCCGATTCGTGCTTGGCATGAACACGCAAAGGAGGTCTTTTCCGTGGACTGGTCCAATCTCAAAAAGGATACCTTCCTTTCATCGTCTTGGGACGGAAACGTCAAAGTCGTAAGTCACGCCCGTCGAAGCGTCCCCCAGCCCCCTCTGACGTATATACCAAGTGGACGCCGGAGCGACCTCGCTCCGTAACGACTCTGAAAGCACACGCGTCGTGCGTATATCAAGCACTTTTCTCGCCACATCAACCAGACATACTCGCTACGTGTTCGACAGACGGTACGATCAAAATATTCGACTTGCGAACGCCAGCCTACGCGTCCGGTCCCGCATCCAACTCGTTTACCAACCCCGTCTCGGCCGCCGTGCTCACCGTCCCAGCTTCAGGCACCGAATTACTCTCCATAGATTGGAATAAATACCGTCCGTTCGTCATCGCTAGCGCTGGAGTGGACAAGGTAGTCAAAGTCTGGGACTGTCGTATGGCGAACCCAGCACCTCCGACGAACCAATCCGTCGGCGGCCTGTGTGAGATACAGTTTCCGGGTCACGAATACGCTGTCCGGAAGGTCCAGTGGAGTCCTCATAGAGCGGACATTCTTGCGACGGCGAGCTATGATATGACTTGTCGGATGTACGTCCCGCGCGAATCTGCCAGTGATGGAACGTGTGATTGACGAACCCCGCAGTTGGAGTACGAATCCCGTGCCGGGGGGATTGAACCTGCTGTATGTACACGACCCTCACACCGAGTTTGTGGCTGGATGCGGCTGGTCGTTGTATGACGAGGGTCTTTTGGCGAGCTGTGGTTGGGATGGTCGACTGAACGTGTTTAGGGCATGACACGACCGACTTAGTCTGGTGATCAGACTACGACCGACTCGCGTTAGATTCGTTTCCGTGTTGTTTGTCAACTACTACTATGTATACTACCACTTTGAGCAAGCGAGCGGATGGCCGTAATCATGGACACATGCGATGTCGTGACGTTGGAAGACGATCCCGAGGATATTCTGTCTGCGTCCCTCCAGAGCCTCTACGGACTCGGTCCCATCACGTTCTCCACCGCCGGCTCCGTCCTCACGTACCCTGCCCCCCATCCACTGAAGCAGATCGAGGTCGCCACGCCCGACACCGATGCGTCCAACTGGTCATTACACGCATCTTCCATCTGGGTATCGTCCATCTTCATCGCAGACCATCTCGAGGAGTTGCAAATAAACGCGATGGCTGAACGGTGCACAACGCCAGTGCACGTACTAGAGCTGGGCGCTGGCGCTGGCCTCCCATCGATTCTCCTCGCAAGCATGCATCAGAACGTGTCCGTCACCGTCAGCGATTATCCAGACGATCGTCTGATGCGAACTTTGTCTGACAACGTCCGTCGAAACGGGGTTTCGGAACGATGTCGTGCGGTTCCTTGTGCGTGGGGTGGAGATGTAGGGGCGTTGGTGCATCGCAGTGTGGACGGGCGCGATGAGGGGTTCGATATCGTCTTTGCTGCGGACACGCTGTGGAATCCGGAACTTCATGCGCCCTTTCTCGATACGCTTTGCATGTGTCTCAAGCGCGGCCCAGATTCGCGCGTTCATTTGGTCGCGGGACTGCATACCGGGAGATACACCATTCAATCATTTCTGGATGGCACAAGGTCACGGGGGCTCGTCCTTCAAAGCGCGACCGAAAGACAGGTTGGCGGAACGCAATCAAGACTCTGGGATGTGTCCCGTGCGGAGGGTGAGGATGAACGAGAAAGACGGAGATGGGTCGTATGGATGATTCTAAAATGGGAGGACTCGGGAAACGCGTCGAAACCACTGACGTGCATCGAATAAAAAGTATCATCACCGTCGGGGAGATATCAGCCAGCCGTCTAGTAAAATGGTGACCGGTAGTTCTCTGTCATGTACTCGCCCGTACTTCCTTGCCAAATGTCAGGATGCGGATGAGACACTGTCCTTCGCGTTCCTTGAGCCCATAATTAGCGAATAATGACTGGAAGCAAGGTCGAGGACGTACGTCGTAGAGCACGAGGCTATCCTCGGTAGTGTCCATCCAGGTCAAGTTGATAGCATCCATAGTGCTGGTTCTAACATAGCGGGAACCTCGGTGCGCGAACACAGTACTGAGCGCTGTCAAAGTGTCTCGCCATCTCCACGGCGGGTCGGTGCGCGATAGCGACCACAGGAAGCTCGCCATCCAAGGATTCAAATCAAGGATGTGCATCCGACTGGTCGAGTCGACAGCGGAAGTGGCAACGTCCTTGAGGTTCTCGAAGAACGCGAGTCGTCTACCGCACAGTTGGACCGCGTCTGCGCGGTCGGGGAGATTGAGTACCATGCAGTGGTGCTGCCAGCCTTCCCAGGGCACGGTGTCGAACCTTTCTTCCACGAACGTCAACTTGGACTGGTCGAATACGATGACTATTTTGCGAGAACAACCACTTGGAATGGAATGCGGCTGAAACTCTAGGAGAACTGCGGTCAAACGGCAGGAAGGATCACTGTGAAACAGGGTTCCGGGAAGTGGCGACGTGTTCAAGCAGTGATTTGGACAGAGCTGCACAAAGGAAACGCCACTCCAGGCCTCCGCGAACTCATAGGATCTTGAACCCGGAAAGTCGTTATCGGGTCCTCTGCAGATCTCCTGTATGGTGATTTGAGGGGGACGTTTCCCCTTTTCGCTGGCATAGAGGCCGTCCGATCGCCTTTCCCATGTGGTGCTATCATCAGATTCGTCATCATCCGGATGGGAGGCGACGATGAGCCGGGATTCATCAATGAAATCAAACGAAAGGGGGTCGCCTGTGAACTGACAGACAGGAAATAAATTTCAACGCAGTCAGGTCTGCCGAGGCGGTGCACGTACGGTGCGAACGGGGCTACCACCACGACACCAATTGAACACGACCAGTTCTGTGGTCCCTTCTCCGCTCTCCAGTTCCAGACGAACGGATACGGCGACAAGACACCCGTAAATTCGTACTCGCTCGATCGAAAGCCGTTGACCGAGGGGGAAATCACCCCACCAATCCGTCTGGAAGCTCAATCTCGGCTGAGCAGCTCGCGGGTGGTCTTGGCAGATGTAAAGGTCACGAACGTGCAGAAAAACGATTATAGCGGAATTCCTGTGAAACGATCAGGATGAGACGGAACGCGACGCGGGCGACTGACTGTTGCGGGGGAAAGAAAAGCTGCGCCAAGACCATCAGCTCTTGAGAAGCGTCGATTGCTACCCTTCGTATCTCGAAAGGCACATTATGTTGATAATAGGGTAATCTAGACTTGGGAACCATCCTGAAGGAGCGCAGCTGATAAACGTGCAGTATCCATTCGAACCCGTTATTAAGGGGACTTTGGCTGGCATGAAAGAGGTAATTTCCAGAAACGCCCATGATCGTCGGTGGGGTGATGGAAAGTCTGTCTTCTGCGCTCGGACTTAAGGTCGGCCATCCTCGTTTATGGCCAAGAAGGGAGAGAAGCCGGGCCCTCGGGGCATGCCCGTCAGGAGGCCCGTCTTTCATACCACATAGCGCAAGTTCATAGTGATAACGTAGAGTCGTCGAGTGTGTAACGATATCGTACACAGCTCTAGAGGCCTTTATGACGATAAGAAGGTTAGGCATCGAGCTCAGCGGACGAAAGAGAGAGGACCGCCACATACCAAGCAGAAATGAAATAATGATAGGGTGTCAAGTTCTTCTAAGATAATTAGTATGATGTCGCTAGAGAGAGTGAAGAAAGACATGACCAGCACGCCGACACTGAACGGTGGAGTTGTGTCATCAATGGTGAACGAATTTATATGTCGGGCATCCGCCAAGGCTGTTGACATCATTGAAGCCAAAGACAAAAGCGTCAGGCCCGCCTCACTTCACCGGCGACAACTAAGCGGAGAACTGTTGGGAACTTTCGAACTTCACGAGAATTTTCATGTACACGACACGAATACGTAGCGCCAAAGTTGACGCGGGTGAAGTGACCCATGTCACCGGGGCGTAGTTACCTCGAGCGTAAAGACAATACTGACATAAAGGACGGGACCGAGAAGATCTTTTTGTAGTCTCGCCATGTCAACGCCTACCCTGTGAATATATTTTTTAGTGGACTGTTCTCTTGGCCGTCCGTGTTACTCACTCAGAAGTTCTTGCGACAATAAGGTCGACCATATCGGGAAGGATTCTTGTGGCATCGCCGACGGGTTGGCAGCCAGTAGACTTGTAAAAGTTACAGTTGGTTCAGAATTCCGCACTTACAGCAGAATCGGTCGTGATGTAGTCGGATAGGACCAGTTCTATTCGCTCCGTCGTAGTCCGATACTGCAGGGCCGCCCAGGACATGATCAGTCGCACTAGAAGTTGCCAAACAATCCATCAGCTTACTAATCCACTACTCGTCCTCCCATGTCACGTAGTAGCTACTCCTTCCTGTAGAACTGCGATAGCCATGGTCTGCAAAAAGTGCGAATCTGTAAGTCCCGTCATGCACGCCGGGATCCGTTTGACCGCTTGACTTGCTCGATAGAAACTCTCCAAAGTTGCCGCTCCAGACCCTTTCACCTCTACGTCCAGCAGTGTCAAGGAGGGCTCGAGGAAAATCGGGGAGAACAAGCTCCTGACGCGGCCAGGGAGCGCAAAGAATAGGTTTCAGGTATGTCCTCATCTCGTAGTCGCCCTCGGGTATCGATAACATGTCAAGTAAGCCTTATCAAGGGAAGTGCAGGGACTGTAAGCAGCCAGTCACGCAGAACAAGGCCAAATATTGTCATGGTATGTCTGCCTTTTTGTGTCATCGCCGATGCCTCTGATCGAGTCGCCAGGCTGTGCTTATAAAAAGGGCCTCTGTTCAATATGTGGCAAAGCCATCCTTGACACGACAGGATACGTTATGTCTAGCAAGTAGCCTGTCAGATCCCCACATTCCATACCCTCTATAGTAGCATATTGTCGTAATTTATTCAGATCTCGCATACGGAACCCTCGAGTGTGTTGTCCACGTCAGTTTGATCGTTCTCAGAGGGGTCTTTGAAGAACACTTCTTGGTAACATTCAAGTATGCTAGGTATACACCGTGACTTGTGAGCTATTAGTATCATGACCTCCATGCAACAACCTAAGCATGTGCTGGTATACAAGGTAACATCGTGTCCGGTGGGTAGATGGAATGCCGTTCAAAATCCTAGTTAGATATCTTCCTCTTCGTCCGTTGCTCGTAGATCTCGACATCGATTGTGTCCAGCGTTATAAAGTCCCAGATCTTGACATGTTTCTCTTGTCCGTACCGTCTCAATCGACCGACTGCTTGCGTCTCACAAGCATCATAGATCTCCTGACTTGGCGCAAGCAGTGGCGACAGAAATATGGCGTGGTTGGCCGAAGTGAGGTTCGCGCCGCTAGCACTTTCGTCCATGACGTTCAGGAGGAGCACCCGTTCCTCGCCATCATTGTTTTGATACTTTTCCAGATTCTTGCTTCTCTGTGACGCGGTGCCACGTATTTCGAGAAACTTGATCTTGTGCACTTTGAGTGCGTTGGCAACTTTAGCCATGAGATCCTGGAACTGGACGAAAATAAGAACCCGCTCTTTCTTGGGGATCGTGTTTCTGCAGTGCCAAATTATGAATTAGTGTAAGAGAGTCCGCAGCAAGGTAACGCACCCGATCAAGTCGATGACCATTTCCAGTTTCTTCCCGAAATGCCTGCCGCGCCCATCGCGAGCTTCGTCGTCGACTCCAAGCGTCTCCCCTTTGACGATGTTCAGGGCCCTCGCGGCTGCCATGCATTTTCCAGAGGCTGCGTAAACACACTCCTCGCGGTCCGCATTCTGCCTGACACACGTCATACAACCCGTGTGCCCGCAAGAGGAGAGAACGGCGACTTCGTTCATCGGAACTTCGTCTCTGTTGCATCCAGGGCACGAGAGCTTTGGAGGCGTTTCTCGTTGCTTCTGCAGGTCACGGACGACGGTGAAGTATCGACGGGAACGGACTCGTCCGACAAGCTCCTTGGTCAACTTACGGATGTTGTGCGTCTGCTCGCGGTGGCTCCAGATGAGGTCCTTGGTGGCGTTCGACAGGTTCTCATCTTTCCCTTTGGACTTGTTCTTCCAGTAATTCGCGGGCAGGACGGGGACCTCGGCTTCATCCAGGAGGGCTTTAGTTATCTCCGCTGCTTCGTGATCCCCGACACCTTCCAGGCGAGTAACGCGAGCATATTCTTGGAACATCGACTCCTCACTGATCTTGCCAATTTTCTTTTCGCGCTTGACGCCCTCCTTCAGTTCTTGAAGGAGCTCATCTCTACAGTCATCCAGTTGCTTCGTACGATCTTTGACGATGATTTCGCAAGCCTTCATGGCATTCTCCTTCGAGTTGTCCTCGGAGGTATCCAAGTCAAAGTGGGAACAACGTTTCAACAGTGCTTCCTCCGCGGTCCTAATGATGGTCGATAAGCTACCATTAGCAGCGATGTTGTTAAAACGTACTTGCTGTCACCGAGGGCGTTGTTCAAACGCTTTTCTCGGTCACTCTCCGTCTTCTTGGTTCGCTTTATGGTCATGTCGAGCGCACGCAAGTGGTGTTCCAGCTCAAGATAAATGGCACGCTCTGCAGCGGGGAGGATGACTTTTTGTATTTCGGTAGTGCAGGGAATTTCATCGATTTCGGCGATATTCTGCCACACAATTTTAGCAACTTATGCACTTAGTAGGGAAGAGAGAGTGCGAACCTGACGAACAAACATGTCCAAGAAAGTTTGACCGATGTGATGACGGTGGGCGTGCCACTCTTGGGTATGAACTTCACGGAAGGAGTGGAAAGCTTCCACCTCTGAAAATGACTGTCAGTCAGCTAGAACATAAGAGACGCTAGGAACGCACTTGTCTGCTCCCTGATGCGTTTCTTGATCATGGCTGATCGTCCCTCTCCGTCATCATCGATACCCAGATGGAGGTTTAGATGGGCCGCGATCGTCTTGACAGCACCAAAGTCGTGAATAGGCGGAGTACCGGAGAGCACCCAGCGACGATCTGCCGTAAGCTTCGTGACCATGGAATGCACCTTTCCGGACAAGTAGGTATACTCGTCGACGACAACACGGGCAAAGTGGAAGATCTCCAAAGCTGGTGACTTCATTTCCGTCCAATCTCTCCTAACGGCGACGCTTTCAAGGCGCCAAGGGTCAGTGTCCTCTCGGCGTTTCTGTTTCTTGGCTGGCGCGTCCCCCTTACTCGTCGCTTTTCTTTTTTTTCCACCCGATTTTTCGGAGGAGGGCGAAGAGGGTGGTTCGTCGACGTCCATACTGTCGTCATCCGAATTCGAAGAACTCGTATTGGCCTTTGCCTTGCCTTTGGTGCCGCTCGCCTTCGCAGTGGGCTTGCGTTTTTGCGGTTTCTCCTCTTCTTCATCGTCAGATATTTCGATTGCCGAGTGTTCGTCCGACGATGAGGGTGGTGGAGTAGGTTTACCGCGAGAAACCCCTGATCTCTTGCCGCTTGGCACCTCTTCCTCATCCTCACTTGGCATAGACTCTTCTTCGGGTTCGTGGGTTACACCATTGTTGTCGTAATCGCTGCCGTCATCGCCGTCTGCATCATCATCGGAATCAATGACGACCGCTTTTCTTGTGCTCCCTCGCTTGGGCCTTGATGCATGGGACATTGCAGCGTCCTCATCTGAGGTGTCACCTGTCTCCTCGGCCTTCCGCTTCTTCGAGTTCGGAGCACTGATGACAACTTCAGGCGTCTTGCCCGTTGGCGTGGGCTTGGCAGGGAAATATTCTTTCGAGGGACCAGGCTTGACCTTGGATTTCGTTTCCTGATCTTTCTTGTCCGCAGCGAGAGCGTAAGTCTTGCCCTTGAGGCGCTTTGGCGCTACAAAAGACTCCAATTCTTCCTCTGAAACGAACTGTCAACCGTTACGTCTCGGGAAAGACGAGGGAGCCAACTAACCCTGTCTACGTGCCTCCCGTATTGCCTTCATGACACTCTTGGGACCATCATTTTTCAGGCGCTCTACCTGATTCTTCAAGGCATCCAGGCATATCTCGAGCCGAGCATTGAAATATCGACCGTCTTGAGATGGGAGTACTCCCCCAGCCGCAAGGGACTCGAGGTTCTCGAGGTAAACCGCACTCTGGAACAAATTCGACGCGACGATCACGAGATCGGCCTCTTGGACCTTTTTGATGGTCAACGAGTTGATGCTAGCGGCGGTAGAGATGACCTCCACTTTCTTGAAGCGGCGCGACGCGAATTTTGCGGATTCTGACTTCCATTGTCGAGTGAGATGCGGTGGAACGATAGCCAACGTGGCTTTTACGGGAATTTTGCCGAGAATGTCTCCCTTGCTCTCGAACTCCTCTCTAACTTTTTGATAGGAACAATCGATGAGACCAAGGGTAATGGCGGTCTTGCCATATCCAACTTGATCGGCGAGGACGCCGCCCCTGACTTTAACAGGTCTCTGTGCGCGACCCTCTGCACGCCAACCTAGAGGCTCAAGAATTGCCTCCGAAATTTCTTCTTCGACAAATGGAGCGGCGTCAAGGGCCTCTCGCTCGAGCATCCAAGTCAAGGAACGTAACTGCTCCTTACGAAGGTTGAGCTTGAAATTGGGCGGCTGGCTGTGTTCCGGGTCTGCCTTGTTACTCTTGAGCGTGAGCAACGGGAGTTGCATTTTGACCGCGGGAGTAAATTCGGTGTCCAATCGCCATGATAGCAAGGGTCGTTCCGGACGATTATCCGAAGGAAGGCGAGACAGGGCACGATGCAACAACGAAGCGACGTTGAGGCCTACCTTGACCATGCCGATGTTCTGTTCCAAACGTAGTTGAGTGACGAATGGATTAGGACGAAGCTTGAGATCGCGCTCGTATTGCCCGGCTTCTTGGGAATCCTCATTGGCGACGATTTTCTTTCCAGTCTTGCTCCACTTGATGGTGGGAGGCGTCGGAGCACACCGTAAGCATTGGTGTAGATCCTCAGGCATGTCGGTTATCTGCCACGTATGTAAATTGTCGTTAACGTGCCGAATGCGCTCGAGCAGCCAGGCCAATGACTTGAAAGTCGTACGCTCATTGAGTTTGTCGACCTCCCTCCAATTATGACGCGGCCACTCGGGGCCTGCGTCATCGGAAAGAGGTACCGTGCAAGACAACAGAGCAACGGCACTGGCGCAGGCCTCTGTGTTGACAGCTACTTCCAATGAACCCCTAGGAACGGCGAATTGTGCCCCACTGAGTTGGGAAGACTACAAAATACATGAAACTGGTGTATGACAAATCAGGCTTAGGCTTACCTGGAACGACACTTTGTCTGAGGACACCCATAGCACGGGTACGTGGCACGTGACCGATTGATCTCCTTGAGTATCCGACTGTCTCCACGAACCAGCGAGTTTACAAACGATCGGCCGGAATTCGCCATAGTCGTATCTTCGTATGGTGGTGGTAAAAACAAATCCGTCGTCTTTGGGGTCACCACACCGCGTAGGGTCAAGCATCATGAACAGGGGTGGAAGCGCATCATCCTCGGAAGTAGGTTTGCGCCTGTGAAGAGCACCGCAGGCTGTACCGCACTTGTCCAAGAGAGTATACGTCCCAGAAATATCGCGATCGAGTAAGGACACCTTCTCCGCCGGCACAGTGATGTTCACTTGCGAATGGACACGAGCCTCCCTGAATTCTTCACCTAATAATCCAAGCCGGGACCCCCAAGAAGGCACCAACGTCTCGTTCCCAGTTATGGTCAGAGTGATCTCGCTGTTGCAGGGCAGAGCAAATTGCCAGTGACCTTGCAAGAGACCGCCCTGACATTTGAATCTAGCGACAGGAAGCTGTAGGAGACGACGGATCTCTGCATTTGCAGGTTCGCTCTCAAGAGGAATCGCATATAGTCGCCATTCCGTTTGCTTGGGGTCTAGGTACAACTCGAACGAAGCCGACGTGGACTGGTAAATTGCGGACCAGACTTCTTGTCTCTTGAGTTCGACGAAGCGCAACTCAGAGCTCGTGGCACGAACAACTGCAGAGCGCCAACTAACCCAACGCTTCTCGGGTATAACCACATTGGAAGTGGACCTTAGGTCGTCAAGGAGCTCTGCAGTGGTATTGGTGATCGATAAGCGCATGGGAAGGACGGATTTGAGCTCCCTGACGAAGGTCCCAGGAGGAATACGTGCGACTGTCTGCACATCAAGCGGTTCGAAACTGTGTTCAGGACGTCCAGCGCATTTCTTGCACGAAGATGAACCACAGTCCTGACAACGAAGCAGCTCCCTTGTGGTGATATCCTTACGACCCTCGCAGGGGCAGAGCCGTACACTTCGGGTCGCGTGATCGAGAACGTCCTTCACCGAGTCCATATTCACCTTGGACAGGTCCAGCGGCTGTTCAGTCAGCTGCTCAAAGCCAGAGATGTGATCTTCCACAGACGATTTTGGTGTGGAATCAACGTCCATAACATCCTCGTCTGCTATTTGAGATTCGACTTCCAGCTTCTTCATCTCGTAGGTCTCTTTATCATCTCCTGCCTTTAGAAGCTCCTTGCCGATAACCAATGCAGCAAGTATACAAGATCCCACGACTGTTGAAGACATGGCGTTTCCAGCAAGATCAGCGAGTTCATCTTGGCTTTCTCGCGTAAGAAGTAACTTATCCACTGGAAGACCCTGCATAGCTAATGCCTCAGCTCCAACCATGGGTCCACCACGATTGGTAATATAAGGGATCATGGATGGGGTAAGACATGGACATATGCCCGTCTTGCTCGAGCCGGTAGAGCGATCGACATTCTGCGAGAGATTCCAGACAAGTCTAGGATAGATATTAGTGCGAAGTGCATTACCAACGTATATGAATTATCCACTCACGTTTTGTAGGATGGATCGACGCCAATTTTGGCCGAGCGAAGTAGATTGATGTCTATCAAATCCCAAACACGTTCGACTTGTCGTACTCCCCAATCTTGCCAAGCGAAATCAGGCATACGACAAGCACCACCTTACATTCACAAACTTGAGGCAGTAGATCGCGGATCAATGCAAGAAGCTCACCTTCTTCCCAGTTAGTCAGGGGACGTTTTGGACCCAACAACTCCTCGAGTCTGGCACGCGCATGTCTTGATTCGCACCTTGTCCAGTCAATTCGCCCAGCGCGCGAGTCTGACACACCCCCAGTAGGTTGAGCAAGAATCTCTCTAGCTTGGTGAATGCGCGTGTCATCTGATGGGAGGAGAAATGCATCCAAAGTCGACGACGCAGGGCGCTTCAGTTTGTTTATTACCAGGTCCTTCCACGTAGTTGGTAACCTGGACGCCCGCTTGTCGACAGCGAGCAAATAAACACGAGTGCGAGTGTGCGGAATGTAGAATTGTTTCGTGTCCAATCGCATAAACTCGGCACTGTAATTCTGGCGCTCGAAATAATCCTTGACCTTATCCCACGGCGCAGAGCAGACGTTCTCCAGGATGACCAGAGGTGGCCGATGGTTGGTGACCCAAGACATCATACCATGGAACGTTCGCCCTGACTCTCCTCCTCCATCGATTCCTTTTTTCAAGTTGTTAAGATTGGAATAGTCGACGCAAGACGTGCCCGCGACAAGCAAATCCACATCACCAGGGACAGGGGCTAATGCACCATATGCGGTCGTACTGTAGGACGATGTCAGTGTTCCTGCCAAGGGATCCACAAAGCACGTACGCTTCATCGTCTCCAAGTTCGCACACGTCGCGAAATAATAGAGGTGGTTTGAAATTGCGCTCGATGTATGCTTGCTTGAATGGCTCTATCTCGCATGAAAATACATGTTCGTATACCAATGGGACGCTATACTGCTCCTGGATGGACTGGCATATTAATTCCAGAGCGAGAAGAGGAGACTCTGTGCCAGAACACATGGTAGCGATGCGAAGCTTTCTACCTCTGACGCGCTCTGCGACATCCTTGATCTGGGGAATATTGGAAACGAGGTCGGTAAACATGGCGGGTATATGGTGAAGAGGTGGAAGATTGGAAGACTCTATCTTGCCATCTGTCTTGGAATATTGTGCTGGACTGTCATCTTCGTCAGAGGCCTCGGGTTCTGCATCGTCCTCGATCTCCTCAGCGCTGGATTCGTCGTCAGTTTTCTTCGCCAACTTCCCTGCTCTCTTGGCTGCAGATTTTGCAGGCTTTTTGTCGCCTCCACCAAAGAACGAAGTGATGGACTTCTGTTTGGCGAGCGACGTTGGCTTGGGCATGATTGAGCGCAGTTGGAGTGTTGTTGAACGGACAGCGCGTCCGTCTGCGCGTTTTATTCGAGTCACGTTCGCGCTTTGTCACGCCATTCCTAATGAGTCACACTATTTTTGATGCAATCTTACAAACCACACCAAGGCTCAAGCGAAAAATCAGGTTTATTCTATGGAATGCACTGAATGTTACATGCAGTGCAGATGTCATTACGAATCCAGAGAAAGGTCAAAGAATAAATCGGTTGCTCATTCCCAATACCGTGGAACCTTGTTTTCGCTCTCCCCACCGACTTCCAAAAAGTCTGATGGACGTTCGCGTTTCAGATTTCGCCTTCTGTTATTGAGCGGTAATCGCTGATATGCTGAATCCTGACCAGCAGGTTGTTGATTCGCAAACGAAGCTGACCACTGTGTGTCTGTTTGCTGATACCCCGGCATGCCATAACCCACCATACCAGCGGAGCTCTGCATTTGCTGTTGTTGATGTTGCTGCTGTTGCTGTTGCTGCTGTTGCTGCTGCTGCTGAAGCGTTGTTGCGACTGCAAGAGTCGCTGCGAGGGCCTGTGCTTGTTGGAGCTGCATCTGAAGTTGATGATATTTCATCTCCGAAGAATGTCGCACATGGTGTGGTAGTGAGGTGTTTTGCATCATTATAGATAGCTGGTTGATCTGAGCCTGAAGCTGAGGAATACTGTCAACTATCATTTGGGAAACGTCCATGCCGGCCTGTTGATCTGAATAAAAGTCATCGATGGCAGAACCGTCGCCTTGAGGTGTCTGGGAGGTTGTTAGCGTCTCGAAATCAAATAACAGCATGAATACCGAGTACCTGTTCACTGGCTGCCGCACCGGTGCCCGTCAAACCCTCCTCATCAATCTCCTTTCGGCTCTGTTCGATCACCTTATCAATGTGATCTGCAACTCTTGTTCGCATAGGTTTATCCATGATCAGCTTGTCAAGAGAGGGGATCCTCTTGCCACAGTTGGGACAAACAAAGTCTCGCTCAAGAAGATGAGTCTGAATGCATTCCTCGCAATACGCGATTTCACAACACGGCGTTTTTACGGCATCACGGAAAAGTCTGTTGTCTATTGGACATGCGAGTGCAGGGTCTGTCGGAGGTCGTTCTCGAACGTCTGCTACGGAGAGGCCTTTTGAGCGAGATACCTGCTTTTGCCACGATACTCTACTCAAATGAGACTGGCCCCTAGCAATGCGACGGGCAACTTACGAATCGGGTTGAGCAACGACATAGCCTCCTTCGGGAGTGACCATCACGCCCTGAGCAATTTCACCCTTGCTAGGATTCTCCACTGCCTTGAGGAAGCTGCGCGGAATACCCGTAGTTCGTTTGATGCGAGGTTTGTTGTCAAATTCCCGATCGCTATTTGTCGGACAATCTTGGATCCAATGCCCTGGAAGAACATAAGCCAGGTTGACATGGAAGGGCCCCGTGACAACATACCTTTCTGACCACAACGGTAACACACATATGACGGTGGTAAAGGACGATCGGGAGCATGGGACTGGTGGGGACTGAAGGGCTTGCCACCGCGCCCGGGGAAAGACGCTCCTCGAGGATTATTATATATTCGAACAGCACTGTTTCAATCAAGGGGTAAAACAGAAACCATGTTATGAGACTTCATTCTACTACACAAATCAGAGGAATCGCGTAAGCGAGACACCAACTGAGACATCTTTTCCTGGGTTTCCTCCCAGTTGGCCGACTGGGCCTGAAACATGGCTGCCATTGCGGCAGCTTCATCTTCCTTTGTGACCGAGTTCTTTGGAATTGTGGTACTTGACTGCGGAGAATGTAAGACTCGCCAATTGACGAGTGGTGCATTCATCTTAGAGTGACTACGTACAGGAGGTGAAGCTTTGGAGGGTGGAGACTCTTCTTTCATGTCGAAGCGTTTCGACATGGCACCCTTGTACCATGTACTACTGCCACCTGATCTCTGCATGGATTCAGAAACGGGAACAGACCCACTTCCATTGGCGGCAGCAATGTACATGGCCGCTTTGCCCTTTCCGGGACGCTGAGATGGCATACGCTTTACAACGACAGAAGATGACCTGGGAATGACTTGAGAGTCATCCTTGTATTCTACGAGAAGAATGGGCGTCAAAATGTAAACACGAATGACGAAGAGAACATACCCTGATTGGTGGACGCATCGTAGACATAGAGATCAAAGTCATTGGCCTTACCGAGGTTATTAGCAAGGATGATTTCTTTTTTCAAGTCAAACACAGAGATGGCAGTGCCGTCAAAAGTCACCCGAGACTCGTCCCTCTGAGATTTAAATTTGTAGAACACAGAAGACGCCATGGGTAACAGGACAGGGAACAAGAAACTTGCTGGGGTGCACGACGACGGAACGAAGATGGTAAGTGAAACCAATTTATACCAAGTGCTAGTACGGTGAGTTGGAAGGAGAGATCAGGTCAGCGGTCGGCGCGGCAGCGGAGTTTATGTCATCCCATGTATGAGAGGCGCTTGAAATTTATTCCAAACTCGGCGGCTTTTATATAACCTTTGCTGACTAAGCGATCCTCGTTTAAAATATCTTAATCAAGTCGTTCCACTTTCAACCTTGCCAACGATGTCGCCAACAAATGGTAACACCAATGGCGGGTTGCGCCAGCGGGACGCTGACGCACAAAGGTCGGCTGCTCCTTCTGCGGGTACCACGAATGAGGGCCGCAAAACCGACCAGCTCTTGGACCGACACCAAACGTGCGCATGCCATGTTCAGAATCTGTCCCGTGCTCACCAGCCCGTCCTCCAGATACGAGTTTGGTGGCCCATGGGGTGTCACGGCGATGATGATTGGTTTCCCCATACTCATGTATTATCTCTGGATATGTCTGTGGTTCTATGACGGGGGGCTGGTCACGCCTACCTCGGCTGACGATTTTCTTCCATTTCTTCAGCGCATGTGGGCTCATGTTCGCGATGTGAGTGCTCTGCGAGTCTGGGATGCTGGCTGGCGTTGATGACATGCACACAGGATGCTAGTCCAAACGCTTATGCCTGGAAGGTTTACACTGGTCTCATCGTCTATCAACTATTTCTTGCTTGGGTCGTGCCAGGTTACCAGCAGGAGGGACTTCCGGTCCCTTCTCTTGGTTACAAGACATTGATGTACAACTGCAATGCCCTCTGGTCCATCTATATCACGATGATCACTGCCGCTGTACTCCATTACTACAACATTTTTCGGCTGACGGAAATCATCGACAACTATGGACATATCATGTCCGTCGCGATCATCTACGGTTTCGTAGTCTCTTTCGGGATGTACTTCATTACCGTCGCAACTGGTAACGAAATTCGCATGTCCGGAAACTTCATCTACGACGTCTTTATGGGTGCTTGCCTGAATCCTCGCATCGGCCCTATTGACCTCAAGATGTGGGCAGAGGTTCGCATTCCTTGGGTCATTGTCTTCTTCTTAGCAGTCTCTGGTGGTTGTCATCAGTATGAACACTACGGATACGTCACACCTGTAAGTCTTGGCACGTTTGATAACGTTTGCTGTTAACCTAGTTTGGTTAGAACATGGCCTTTATGATTCTGGCTACCTGGCTCTATCTGAATGCTTGGTGCGTGTTATTAATTGCGTCGGTGACCTTGCTTTATAAATACGCACACAGTGGAAAAGGAGAGGAATGCATTCCTCAAACTTGGGACATGTACCACGAGAAGTGGGGTTTTATGGTTATTTTCTGGAATTTTGCTGGTGTCCCATTCGTACGTCACGGTTGTCCTTTACATGCGGATCTCAATGCTAACCTTTGATTTAGACATATGTATACTCCGTAGTCTACATGGCCTCACACGATCCCTCCAAGTTCCAGTTTTCTACCCCAACCTACGTCCTGCTATTCACTGTGCTCCTCACCGCATATTACGTGTAAGAATTTCTTTCGTATGAATATACGCACTCATTCTGACTGAGCAATTTCACAGCTGGGATACCGCCATGTCGCAAAAGAGTCGCTTTAAAATGCAGACTCAGGGTATTACCAAGTTCCGTAACACCTTCCCCCAGCTGCCTGGGGGTACCCTGAAGAATCCAGAGTTCATTCAAACCGCTCATGGGTAAGTCGACTGGTTATTTTCGCTTGGTACGTCGTCTAAGGCAGTACATAGCAATCGTCTCTTGATTAGCGGTTGGTGGAGGTACTCTCGCAAACCCGTATGTTTTCAGTCACACGTCACCCTGCATGAACGTTAAATTGACGTCCCTCTAGAACTACGTCGCTGATTGGGTCATGTCCTTCTGTTGGGGTGTGATCATCGGTGGGGCGACCATCATCCCGTATTTCTATTCTGTCTTCTTCATCACGGTTCTCATTCATCGCTGTGGCCGAGACTTTGAACGCTGTTCCATTAAGTACGGGAAAGACTGGGAACGTTATTGTTCCATCGTGAAGTACAAGTTTATCCCAGGCATATACTAGAATTTCGTAGCATTTCGATTATACCCACCAATTTGCTTAATATACGCGACTTGTTGAACGCGAGCGTAGTGAGGACGTGTCAAGTTGCTACACGCCGATATCGTGCCGAGGCTGATGCCGCCGAGTTCTCACAGACCTGTAACAAGTTCTCTCAACTTACTCAACCCAGCAGAGCCCCGGTTTCGTCGTTTCTCCATCACTCGCGCGCGCATCCTCGTACACGATGGAGAGCAACAAAGACGAGGCCCTCAAATGTCTGAGGATCGCTCAGAAGCACAGGGATGCGGGCAACTTTCCCTCCGCGCGAAAATTCTGCCAGAAATCACTTTCTTTGTTCACCACGCCAGAAGCAGAGCTGCTCAAAAAATCTATCGAATCTGCTGCTGCCGCAGCGGAGTCGGCTGGTCCGTCTTCCAGCACGGGTACGGCCAATGGGAATGCGTCAACTGCGTCATCGTCATCAACGCAGACGCATCCTTCGGCTGCTGGGGCTAAACGTAGGGGCGATGCGACGGCGCAGGGAACGGCGGGAGGTATGAACGGGGACAAGAGAGAGTATACGGCCGAACAACTGAACGTCGTGAAGCGGATTCGAGCGTGCAAGCCTACGGACTACTATGGGATCCTGGGTGTCAAAAAGGAATGTGAGGAGGCAGACATAAAGAAGGCTTATCGAAAGGTATATGTGTCGCTGGTTAGCGGAGGAACGAGTTACTGAGGCGGACTCTTGATAGCTCGCGCTTGCTCTACATCCTGACAAGAACGGAGCGCCGGGGGCTGATGAGGCTTTCAAGAGTAGGTCACATAACAGCGATTTCTCTCCGCCGTGTATTTCAGCTGATGCATTTGACAGTGGTTTCGAAGGCGTTTCAAGTTGTATCAGGTACATATTTCCTATTTTTCGTCCGTTCACGACTCGACTCGACTTTCAGATCCACAAAAGCGAGCAGCGTTCGACCAACATGGCTCTGACCCAGAATCACGATCCAGTGGCATGTCGTCAGCCGGTTTCTCTCCCGGTTTCTCGCCCTCGCCGTTTGCTGGTGGGTTTGAGGGTGAAATGTCCCCCGAAGACTTGTTCAACATGTTCTTTGGTGGTGGCGGGATGAACGGCGGCGCTTTTGGGCCCAGCCCGTTTGGTGGGCCCGTGTTCACTGCGAACTTTGGACCTGGCGGATTCCGTACCACGCACATAAATTTGAACGGACGTCCACAAGGAGCTGCACGGGGCGAAACACCTCAGACACGGTCGATAATTACCCAACTCCTCCCTCTCATTATCATATTTGCGTTCTCCTTCCTGTCCATGCTCCCCGACCTCCTATCGACGCCCCCTGTTCCGGACCCCCGGTTTCAATTCATGAAAACGCCAGGATTTGATCAGGAGCGGCAGACGAGTAACCTGCACATCAATTACTACGTCAATTCTCGCGACTTTCATGCACACCCGAAGATCGCTGCTGAAATTGCAGCGGGTCAGTACCGCCGAGGATCTGCTCTCTCTCGCTTTGAATCCAACATCGAACAAGTGTATACCCAAAATCTCTACACGCAATGTCAATCAGACATCAACAAACGAGAGAGACGGAAAGAAGCGGAGGTTGGATTCTTTGGTGTCGGAACGGACTGGGAGAAAGTGAGGAGGATCGAGGCGGAGACGTTTGCCAGCTGCGAGGAACTCAAGAGGCTTGGGTTGCTCAAGTGACGTGTTTATTCATACCGTCGGAACATCGACATCGTTTAATATCGACTCGGACTGGGGCAGCCGTAGATTATGTTTGTTCTCATTTATGAGTACCACAGGGCAATTGGATGCGATCTATTACCAAATGTCTTATTTATACCTTGTTCGTAGCTCGTTGGTTCACGCGGTCGGTCTGCGGTCATCGCTATGAGTACAATAGATGGGCCACATGCATCGACGCCACAAGAATGCAGCTGCGGTAGGGACAATAAACCGTTTATTCTAGTCGGGTTGGATTTATACAGCTGCGGTGGTGTAGGGAGCGCTTCGAGGCCCAGCAAACGGCGACTGTCATGCTGCTTGACCCTGTGTTCTCTCCCGCTCAAGTTTTAGATAGAACTCCTCACGGCGTTGTACTGCAGAGGTTGAGTTCAAGCTACCATGCGCATGTGCGTGATCATACCTTCTTTGAGATGGTAGCCATACCTTGTTCCGAAAGTGAGAAACAGAAAAAAAAAAAAAAAGAACGAGAAAGAGCGCACCAGAACGCGTAGCCTGCGCCGACGCCGAGCCCAAGGGCGATGGAAATGTCGCGCCAGAGGCCCTTTCTGAGTTTTCCAGCGATGGGGGCGATGGGCATGTTGTTGCAGGGATGCGGATGCGGTACGAGTCGGAGGGCGGTGTGGTGTGGTGTGACCAAACAAGGGCACAACAAAATGGCTGGCGGCAGGAGGGGCGCCAGACGAGGTTCCGCTCGGTCGACTCTTCAACTGCTCAAAACCATCAGAACGTAGACACAGACGCCCCTCACGACATCGCGCGCACAGACCCATTCACGCAGAGCAATACCGTTTCATCATGGACATCGATCCGTCAGGTTCAGGTGGCTGGCGTTTCGCCCAGTGTTTCGGCGACAAGGGCGAGGTCGAGGACATCACCGAAGGTATGTCGTTCTCGCTCTCTGCCCTGATCGATCATCCTCCCTTTCCGATTAGCCGACATCATATCCACCGTCGAGTTCGACTCTACCGGTAACTACCTTGCAACGGGGGACAAGGGTGGCCGTGTCGTCCTCTTCGAGCGGAACGAGTCGGTGAGTGGCTTTCCCTAGTGCCATTCACTGCTGATTCCCTCCGATTACCACCCCACCCCTCCTCGCTCCACTCCCGTGCAGAAAAAGGGTTGCGAATACAAGTTCTATACAGAATTCCAGTCACATGAACCAGAATTCGACTACCTCAAGTCACTGGAAATCGAGGAAAAGATCAACAAGATCAAATGGTGCAAACGGCAAAACACCGCTCACTTCTTATTGTCAACCAACGGTGCGCCTCTAGCTCTTTTCATTCTCGCCCTCCGTTTAGCTTTCTCGGCTGCCCTAGACAAAACAATCAAACTCTGGAAAGTGTTTGAAAAGTCGCTGCGGATCGTTTCAGAATCGAATCATTATGATGGCCAGCGACCCATTCCACCACCCGGTTCGCACACACACCTCAAACTTCCCCGCATGATACAGCAGGACAATATCATCGCAGCCGTCCCACGGAAAGTCTACGCCAATGCACATGCATACCATATCCACTCAATCTCCGTCAATTCGGACCAGGAAACCTACATTTCCGCGGACGATCTCCGCATCAACTTGTGGAATCTTGGCATCAGCGACCAGAGTTTCAGTGGGTCTCTGATCTAGTTCTTACGATCGCGTGACCACTCACCTTGCCACGTCAGACATCGTAGACATCAAACCTATCAATATGGAGGAACTTACGGAAGTCATCACCGCTGCCGAATTCCATCCACAACATTGCAACTTGTTTATGTACTCGAGTTCGAAGAGTAACATCAAACTTGCGGACATGCGCGACTCGGCGCTCTGTGACCGCCATGCAAAGTGTGCGTCGCTATAGATCATCCCACGAACTATCTTCTCACCGGTTTGACAGGTTTCGAAGAGGAAGAGGACCCATCGGCCCGCTCATTCTTTTCCGAAATCATCTCCTCTATATCCGACGTCAAATTCAGTCATGATGGGCGATACGTCCTGTCAAGAGACTATCTATCCCTGAAGATTTGGGATATTAATATGGAGTCACGACCCATCAAGACGATTCCTATACATGACCACCTCCGCGGGAAGCTGTGTGACTTGTACGAGAATGATTGCATTTTCGACAAGTTTGAGTGTGTCTGGGGTGGTGATGACAGGTTCGTACTCTTTTGCCCTGTTTGGATCATGTCTGATCCCGTTTATTCCGTAGACATGTCCTGACCGGATCGTACCACAACTTCTTCCGGATATTTGACACGGAGACAACTGGTGACGTCGTTCTGCAAGCTGACAAGTCCGCATTTAAAGCGAAGAAGATGGGCGGTCCGCTACCGAAGAACGGGCTAAAGAACGGTCGACCGGGTGGCCTAAGAGATGCGATGCAGATGGAAACGCTAGACTTTAACAAGAAAATTCTCCACGCGAGCTGGCATCCGAGGGAGAACACAATCGCTGTAAGGGTCATTTTCGCTCACGCAGATTCGAGGCTAACGTGTCGCAGATCGCTGCAACGAACAATTTGTTCCTCTATAGCGCGGCATGAGTTCGTTGCTGCGCGTTCCGTTCGTCACGCTTTTCTTCTACCACTTGCAGAGAACACTAGCTTCCCAGTCGACGCTCGACCCAGGACCTCAAAACACACTCTTTTCAAGGCGACAATTAATCATCCTCCCCGATCAGTCACGAAACATTACGATCCTAGGTGCCTCCACGATCCCTGACACATGTCGCATGTCTTGCTTACGATGACAATTCATCATTCATGTTTACCATACCCTTTACCCGCGCCGCGTTATCTTGTTTAGTCGTCCTCCGAGGTATTTCTTGCATCTCAATGTGTTTTTTGTGGCCCGTTGGGAAACCGTTGTTCCGGATGTCCTGTGATTCTCTGCGATGGCGGTACCTCCCCCTCCGTCTTGGCGCTCGTTCGTTTCGGTTCCCCCCCTCCCCCCACCATTTCCACCCAACCTATTTGCGTTTGACAGTAAAAAAAGTTACGAGACTGATCTGGCAGTAGTAGCTGTAGAAGACGAAGAGTAAAAGGAAGGACAGAAGTAATCGAAATACATGGGTTAACGTAGCTCAGTTCGTAGCTGGTGTATCATATGGACATGTTTCTCATCTTCATACCTAGCTGGTCGGGTCTGGTGTTCCATCGATCGTTGCATAGTAATACTCATTCCGCCTTGCTTGTGTCGTTGCAGCTCACGCCATCCGATGGGGTCGATACAGTGTTTCACGTTTATTAACTCCAAGCTAGCGCAAGGCGGTCGGTGCGATCGATACGACATGGTTTAAACCGTAGCGTGAATCGCGTCCTCTACGGACGATCGACAGGGAAGAACGAGCACCCGCTAATAACCATGCCAACTCCTGACCTTGGAGAACCAAAACGGCCGCTCGTGTTTCAAAGGGAGCGGGACGACCTCTCCATCCTCGATGTTCACCGACTCGTACGAGACGAGGTCGAGTTTGTTCCATCGACCGAGCGGTTTGGAACGGAGCGTGAGCGTCATCTGGAAATGGTAGCGAGCGGGTTGAGGGACGTGGAAGTGGTGAGAGGTGTGAGCGTTTAGGAGTGGATGCCGCTCCACGAGGTTGGTGATGAGAACGGTCGAGCCTTCGAGCCGCCAGTCACCGATGTAGAACCCCTGTGGTGAATGAGTGCGTGAGCGACCGACTTTGCAAGGGTTCACTGAGGGAGAACCTTCATGCGCAACGAGGGTTTAAGCATGGGTATGACGAGTGCGGGGTGGTATTCTTCGTTGGCAAGAAGAGAAAGGACTTGTCCGTCCGAGAAGAATCGACTGAGGCACGTCAGCGTTGGGAGGGCGGTCCGGAGACTACTTACAAATATCGATGGTATGTGATAAGGTGACTGACCTATGCCCTTGCATGAGCGATACTAGTCGGTGGTTGAGGTTTGCGACCTACGTTGACCCAGGCGTTTTCACCGAGACCCCTCCGGCTTTGAAGCGAGTGATTGAGCGGATGGGACGAGACATGATACGAGACACTCACACATAATGACATACGGCGATATACACGCCGTCTAATCTCAATCTTGGATGTTGGATGTATGTTTGCCGATAGTTGGAATCATATCCATCAACTATCGATTGCACCGTGACAGCCTCGGGAATTTGTGGTGGTTTGTACGCCAAATATACGAGATTCCTATAATCACAGGCCGTCATGTTCGTGCTCTGTAATAAGGGGACGATCATACCTCCATATTGACGGGTCGAGACTAAGGACGCGCGCTTTACGGCTCACGGCCGCGAAGGATTCCAGAGTCGTCGTGTCGAGATTGCGCAGGATATACAAGAATAATTCCTCAGGGATCATGTTGATCGGCACACGCTCCCGGTCGTCTTCCGACTCGAACGTCAATGTTTGCGGGAAGTTTTCCAGAACCTCGGAAAGAATTCTGTTTATGTGCACTGACTCCTTGCCCTCAGTCCCTTCACCTCTGCTAGCAGATGTTGCCTTCTTGTGGCCCATGCTGACAGTGGGGCGCCGTAGTTGCTGCAGCCTCTGCTCCTCCTTGAAGTATGCGCGGTCGACATCAGGATTGAGTCTGAATGCCTGACGATACAACTTCAGTGCTTCGTCCAAGTCGCTTTCCTGCTCACGCCGAACCGCGCTGCGGTATATTTCGACGGCACGTGCGACGTTTCCGCTGAGAGGACTTTGACCATGTAACGTACGCAGAGCTTGGGGACCTGCGGGCGGTGTCGTTTCGGTCTCGAGTGGAGCAGTGCGAGGAGGTGCATGAGATCGAATGTGTGTCTCAGGGGAAGACACGTCAGTGAGTTCTGCCACCACAGCGCCCTGTTGGGTGTGCTGTTCTTCCCGCCGCCGTCGAACCTCCTCCTTCCACTGCTCCCTGAACCGCTTAAGGTCGGCGGATTCTCCTTCGGTGTCCATTCTCGTGCTGGTAGGCATCTCGAGCGAGATAGAAAGATGAAGCTAGCGCACGAATATGAACATTGAGCGCTGTAGGAAAGTTCGGTCGGTCCACGTGTTCACTCTGTCCCGGCTGCAATGTGCACACCTCTTGTTTGCAACCACCGAACACGACTTGTACCAACCCCAAAAGTAGTCCGACCCTCCGTGATACGTCCGGGTAATGGTGTGTCGTTCCGACTCATCCGAGGGTGGTCTGACGTATCATATTTCGTGTAACCGTGTTTACAACGCTTCACCCTAGACCTCCTGAACGGGTCAGGAGTCTGGATAGATCTGATCCGAAATGGAATTATATAGTAAATCATGAATTAGACTCTTCATCTCCATCTCGTTCCGATGCCATTACTATTCGGGGAGCTCCCTATCGACTCGCAGACATTGTTCCAGGTTTTGGGAGGGGCCAAGTTCAAGGCTAACGAGTCGTCTCTCCTTCCATCTTTGCTGTGGTACATGGGGCAATGCCAATCATTGATATTCGTGTCACTGACGCTGACAGAGTTTTGAATTCACTCACTCAGTTGCGACGGTGGTATCTTCTGATGGATTATCAGTAAACGGGCCGTGGCTCCTGCATCAGCCGAGATGGCGATCCCCTTGCGACTGGTCAGCTCGCGATACTTATTGTTTTGCTTGATCCCCCACGACCGCATCCCCACCATATCCACGCAGGTCCTTCCTCCTTACCTCTGCGTCTTGCAGTCGTTCGGTGACGGGTAGTTACTTCATCGCCAATGTGAGTGTCATCGATAACCCAATCGGTGTGCGTAACTTATTGTCCCTTTCGAATCATTCGACTTTAAAAGTTATTCTGCCTCACCTGTCTCGTCAATCAGCATCGCGGAACGACACCCCATCCGATTAGCCACAGCCCTCGTTACGTTGCAGATAACGCTCATACTCGTGCAGTCTCGTCGCTCGCGTGTCTTTACCCCAGTAGTCCTCCCTTTTCGACGCCAAACATGACCGGTACGCATTTCAGTACCCGGGACTTTAATCTTGCAGTGAGTGTTGTTGATATTCTTGTGCGTGCTGGTCTGAATTCTCTAGGTATATCAAATCGTTAGAGCCATCCCGCCTAGAAAAGTCATCACGTGTGGTCAGTGACAATACTTGCGTCTAGCTCACGAAACAAACACATTGCACGATCAGAGCAGATCGCTAAGCTCGTTGGGTTCCCTAGTCAAGCACGCCGAGTTCGACAAGGCAAGCGCCGTCTGCCGTCGTATTTCACGTGCCATCGTAACTGGTCACTACAGCTGTCAAATTCTTCTCGCACGCAAGCCCACCAGTTCCATGGCACCGTGTCATCGCCACGTCGGGGGTCATTTCAACTCATGGACCCAATGATCAGCAACGTCTGCTAGAAGCAGAGGGGATCGAGGTGAACGTCGGCGTAGTTGGCGAGAGTAGAGTCGTGGTAGAGAAGTGGGGTTGGTGCCCTGAAGCGATCGATGTTCGCATCGACCCAGGATTTATAGTAGAAGACGACCAGGAGTGGGGTGCTTGACTCGGGGAATTTTCATGACATTATTTATACGATTTTCTCCGAGGTTCATGCCAGAGACGAAGCATGTTTGAACCCTATCAAAACATCGACCGCATGGGGTACACGAATGGATGATCTGCAGGGACGATATTATTCTTGCCGTGTAGTTTAACGCCAATGCCACCAAGAATGCAAGACGTAGATATTCACGGCGACGAATGTTTTTCTTTCTTTTTTTCATCGTTCGATTGAAGGTGCTGTGGTTGCTGACTAATGTGATCATATTTTCTGTTCAGCTTTCATCGTCGCCACCGCCCGATGTCGTCTCGAACCGTATCGTCACACGTCCTACCACCAAACCCGACCTTCATAGACTTCCCTGTCTCAGACGGCGATGAGAGACAATGGCCATCCAATACCACTCGCATCGTCGACGCCGAAGGCCACGTCAACTACATGCGACCTATACCCATCGATGAGAGCTTCGCAATAAAGTGGAGGTGCGAAGTCGGTGCTAGTCTGGCACTCCAACTAAAGAAACCTGGTATGTTTTTACCTGGTATCATCGCACAAAACGTCCATTGATGCGTTTCGTCGTATGTGCATCGCGCGCTATGAAGCTGGGCCAAGCTACGTCCTTCGCAGCTGGCCTGCTGGCTATCAAATGTTTGATCACAACAAAGGGCCGGTAGGTTCACCACGACATGACGCCTATCTTATCGGTCCGTCTTCTCCTCTCGCCATTCTGTATTCCTTACCCGGTACATTTCGACACAGGTTCACGTCACGCCAAACGATTCCGTTCAATCCCGGAATTCATCCCTCATGCTCTCTGGCTACTCACGGATCCGGATCTCGTTCGTTCGAACTGTAATTGCAAGTACTGTAACAAGAAACCGCAACGCGAAATCACTGCTTCCATGGGCCTGCGTAGGCAATCGACTCCGCTGTCTACGCCTCGTGCGACTACGGGGAAGGCCTTTAACTCTGTATCTGGCACCGCTCCATCGGCGTCCGTGTCGACTCGCACAGCTCACGAACGGGCAAAACCTTATGCAGCTATCCGTCGTGCACCCCGACCCGTAAAGCAACCTCAGGGTCCAAAACAGAACATGCTCAGAGAACGCAACGCCGATTTACGTTCTGCCTATGCCGAAGGAATCTACCTCCGAAAATGGTATCGAGATGGAGAACTGTTGTGGTGCACTCTGAACCCTCCAATACCAGGTCTCACAGGTGAGAAGGATACCATCCACTTCTGGCCTGGTCTTGTGGAGGAAGCCAGGATGAAGGCCGAAGCTATAAGATTCCCTGTCCCTGGTGAAGATGGTCCCCTGCCCGATGCTGATGGAGCCCAAACCCAAACTAATGAAAGCTCAAGGATCATAGAAAACGGAAACGGAAACGGGTCAAACGCTGAAAATAAAGAAGTGCCTTGGACCGTCATTCAGACGTTGTCTTACAAAGTGAAACTGCTAGGAATCCCATTCTCTTATTATATTCCTGGTGACCAGGTTCTTCCATACCAAGCTCACGCGCCATCAGACGAGCTTATCCAGGCAATCCACGGTGTTCCCCTAGAACAAATGAGCACCAATACAGACACCTTTCGACCTACAGATAGGTCCACTTTCATCGAAGCTGCTGCAGCTTATGCACTCGCAGTCCAAATTGCCGCTAATCTTGCTGGTTATTGGGCTCCGACAGACGATTGGGAATATAAATTCTCCGTGCCACCGCCAAATCATTTCTCGTCTTCGGGTGTACCACCGCGTGCCGCCCCTAGTGCTCAACCAGGGGCATCACTAGATTCGGTGATGAATGCCAGTATGACATTCAACGCGAGCCTCCCGATTCCCACTACCGATGCTGGACCTAGCACAACACACCCGCATTTTGGTTCTATCTCCGCTCCACCCCCCCTTACACTCACCCAGACTGTGACTCAAACACGGTATCAAGGATTGTGGTGGGGTGCCGAACGCATTTGGACCGACGAGCTTGTACGACTCAAACTGTCGCGGTCTCAGATAGCTCCCAATGGGACAGAGAATATTCTGTCTCCGGCTGGTCCATCACACAAAGCATTGGAATATACGAAGATGTTGAGTGCTGCGGAGGGCAACGGTGAAGCATTGGTGGGAGCCGAAAGTCGGGGCGTGTTTATGCGTATCGAAGGGCTCTATGTCGTGGACACCAAAAGGCCCAATGGGACGACGGGGAAGGAATGTAGAGCTACAGGGATGCTCTACGAACTGGTCGATGAAGATTGGGAAGGGGACCTACCTGAAGGAGGTGTCAATGGTGGTGACGGTGGCAAGGGAAAGGGAAAGGCTGTTGATGCGTCTGCGACCCTCGAGAATGAACCAGGTGGACAGGGGAATACCCCCGCAGCTGGGCGAGGCAGCACTGCTGCCGTCGAGGCAGTCCCATCCAAGAAATCCAGAGAACGCTCAGCCAACGAGCAACTTTCACACCCGATTCTTTCGTCGCCATTTCCTCTCCCGCCTCCTCCAGAAGGATTCAGGTTCCGTCCGATCCTCGCTGCTGGGTACGAGGCAGTACTGTCGCTCAATCTGATCGCTGGACGCTACTATCCCCGGCTTCTCAGACATCCTCTGCTTGAGAACTCTGTCGAGAAGGCGCTGGACATCGAGGGTGGCCACTTGGTGGAAACGAGTCAGCTATGGGCATTGGAAGGACTCGCGCCCGGATACTACAACACGATGGACCCGGTTCGTTGGCGGGTATGTCGAGCTACGATGGTGCGCGACGCGGACAAGGAGGCTCGTCAAGGGTTAGAGGAGCACTGGTGGACACGTGCCAAGGAAAGAGATGAGATGCGGGGTATCGCACCACAATCATCGCCATCGACGTCGACAAAGGACGTGAGTGCGCCCCAGCCTGAAGCTATGGCGGTGGACTCGTAGAATGATGTATTCGTTAATACCGTACGATATTACCATACGCTGTTTCATAGAGTTGGTTGCTATTGTGATTTGTGCCGTTATGGGGCTCGTCCGGTTGTCGACCGTCACCAAATAATTTACCTCGGGCGCTGACCGTCACGTCGACCACGATACACGCCTCGTCGACCCATTCCGTCCCCGTTCGTCGTACAGCTGGCTCATCGTCCAACCAGGCGAACCAGGGGATCCGTCGTGTCTCGTCTGGTTTCTGACTGCCGTTCGGTCACGCAAAGGCGCCTCTGACGGAGACTCGGCGGATCCACCTTGAATCTATCAGTCCCCTTTCGCCGTACCGAACGACGCCGAAACCGACCACCAGCGTTCGTCGACTCCCATGGCTCTCCTTTTTCCCGACACCACCCGTTCGACGCCTCTTTCGCAATACCACTCCCTCGATCCCTCCCCCGAGTTGGCCACGAGTACTCTTAGCTCCGCATCATCATCGAGCGTGTCCTTGACTGCGGAAGATCAAGGTAAGCACGGATCACTTCGTCCCCCACCCTCGCGTCTTTGGGCAACTTACGCGAAACGATCTGCCATGCGTCCCATTACAGAGAATATCACGATCACCGCACACCGCGCCTTGCTAACGAGACGCCAGGGAAAACGGAAGAGTCACGAGTGAGTGCTCGTTTCGCCCGTTCTTTTCAACGACATGGTCTGGTGGTCGATGTTGAAGAAAGTGCTCTCTTTCAGGGACATTCGCTTATTGGCCATCTCCACTCACATCACCGAGCTCTCCTACGCCATTTCTGACGTTCAGACCCGCATATTCGGTTCGTTGCCTCGTCGCCGTGCGAATCCTTGCAGCGCACTGACGCTCACGTCCTCCCCGTAGAGATTCAAGAACTTCGACACAAGCCACAAGCAGAGGGAGTGGACGCCAAGACGACCGCCGAGATTGATAATGCAATCATGAACATGAACGAACGCCTCGAATCCATCGAGCAAGGCATGAAAGATATCAGTGAATCCGTAACACCACTTCAGCCCCCCGAGGACGACCCACTCCACGACTCCTCCGAACGCGCTGTCATGCTCAGAAAGCATGCCGCATTACAGTCGGAGTGGGATGCGGTGCAACAGGAGACCGACGAGCTTCAGCAAGAACTTAAAGAAGATAAATGGATCACCGTATTTCGCACAGTCACCGAGCAAGCGGATGGGATGATGAGCAGTTTGGAGAAGGCCGTGAACCGATGTCAGGTGTGTTGGCAGATACGAGCATCCTTGGAGGGTACGCTCATGCTCCACAGGATTTCATATGGCAAGTGCACAAGAGAGGCGACGACAACACGTCCCGCGTATCGTTCGCCAGCTCTGTTCGCTCCGAGAAATCACCAGTTAGCCTGGAAACGTTCAACAACCTGCTTGGGTCCTTCCAGGCAAAGAAGGCGTAAGTCGACCGTTCATTCTCCCGTTACGACGTTGACCATTCTGTCAGACACTACGTACCCGCCACCACGAAAGTCTTGGCAATCATGGACAATGGTGTGAAGAACCGAGTCACCAAGAATGGTGAGGCGTTACGGCGGCATGCAGAGGCGGCGAAGCGGTGGCGCGTTCTTCAAGAACGGATAGAACGTACTGAGAAGGAAATGGGCAGAGTACGAGATATCCTGATTCGTGCGGATCAGGCACCAAGCGAAACTGGCTCTTCCATGTCCAACCACACTGCCAACGGCTACCTCGCGACCCCTCCAAGCACAAGCGGGAAAAGTCGTGCATCAAGTCGCACAAGCACGCTCTCAAGGTCAATGTCTCCCTTTAGAAAGCTTGCTAAAAAGTTCGTCGGGAGTATGAGATCGCCTGTCACACCCCCCGCTCCGTTATCAGTGTCGAGAGAGTCATCTGCAGCGCCATTGCGTGCCTCAGAGCCGGCCAAGGCTAGAGCCATCCGAAAGCAGCGTTCTTCGCTTTTTACCTTTGACGGCAAAACGATACCAGCAGAAAAGGGACACAAACACAGCCAGAGTATGACTCCTACGTCCTCTCCTGCGTCAAAGCGACCGCCGGAATCAAACGACATCACGTCAAAGTCCAAGTTTACCAAACAACGTTGGAATGCTTCAACGAAGGTCGAGGACGAAGGTATGGCGACCATCAAACCCACCACTCCGAAACGGCCAACCACGAAGTTTATCACTTCAGACCATGCACCACTGGCTCCTTTCACACCTCATCGTAGCTTGTCTCGGTGTTCCAACGCCTCTTCTAGACCGTGGTCTCCTGTTACTTCATCTATATCAACTGCCCCATCATCCAACCCATCAATCCCCCCATTTCCTTCACTCACACCTGGTACAAGGCCACCTTCGCGTGCCCAAACGCCGAGTTTAGGTACAACGCCTCGCCCAAGACCTCGGACCCCAAGTGGGATTCCTTATCCAGCGCCCCAATGGCGTTCTATATCTGCAGGGCACGGAGAAGACAATGATGATGAAGCGGACCTCACGACGCTCATGCAGCGCGCGTTTTCCCCAGCTCTTACTCATTCCACCTCCTCGCCTGGTACTTCCAGTAACACACGTGCACGCACGCCGAGCGGTATTCGCATCCCTTCACGACCTCCTAGTCGATCCATGATACCCCTTCCCAGCGTGCACGTATCCTCTGACTCGAGACCCTCGTCCACGATGTCGTTCTATCGACCCGAAAGCCCGCTGACAGAGTTTAGTAGAGGGTCGGCATTCAGGGCACAGACCCCCGAAGCGATGCTCAAGGCGCGAGCACAGCTGGTTCCGGTATACTCTGGAGCCGGTGTACGTCCTACAGCTCGCGCCTCAACTATAGGGGTCAAGGCGCCGCCCTCGAGTTACCGAGATGCTTCGACGACACGCACGCCATCGAGGGCTGTGTCGCGCTCGGGTGCATATACCCCGTCTCTCGATGGTCCCACGAACATTTACGTCCCAGGAAACCCCAAGGATCCGCTCGACGCGGAATTTGCGGCCGTTGTGAATGCGATTCCTCACGGGCTCCTTATCGAGCGCGTTGACCCGCCCCTCAAGACGATACCAAAGGAGGGCGAAGAGATCAGGGCGTCGTTTGCCTTTTCGAACTCGCTCTCGAGGAAGGTTGTCACGTGCCGGTTGACGACTCTGACTCGCTCAGGCCGCTCTGGCGGAGACAACACGATGACTAAGAAAGTCATGTGTCGTGTTGGAGGAGGTAATGTGTCGTTTCTTGTTCGTTCCCGTGAGCATGCTTGCTGATCCGTGAACTGCTCGACATAGGTTGGCAAGATCTTCAACTTTACGTGCTGAACCGTCAAGCGGGCATGTAAACTCCCGGCGCGCTTCGAGCTCGCCCTTTGAAAATATGTAACTATTGGCTAACCGCTCTTATTACCATCCCCTGTTCCCCCCATCAGCGAAAGCAACGAACGATCCTTGCACGAACTAGAAAGACATCCAAACGACAACGTTACTATCAATTGTATCACGTCCTCATGCATATTTCCTTTCTCTCTTGACCGCTTCCATAACTTTAATGTCATGATACCTTCCGTTTTAGACGCGAGTCTTGTTAAGCTTCCATTCAATACGATAACCCATTACCTTACTACGTAGTATCATGACAGCGTTTGTCCCTTTTTGTGTCCTCCAAATAGCTCATGATGGTTTTTTTTATATCGAGTTTGGACGTATACCTTGTCAATCGTCGCCGTGTTATTCTGTGTGTCGCGCTAGCTGTGGGAATTTACTTTGCAATGCTCTTCTGACATTAGGTAGACGCGATGATCGATTCGATTGGTACGTTAAAAAGGTCGTGAAGCGGATGACACTGGGAGAGGAGCCAAAGACGCCAACATCACCCACGCAGAAGCGTGACCCATCTCAACTCGAAGGCATCTTCAAGCAGGACGTCTTGAGGCCATCGCCGCTCCACTCTGCGACTTGGATCAGGAGCTCGCGTTTCTTGTCTATGGCGGCAGCGGAGCGAAGTTCGTACAGAGTGGCTAACCCCGTTCAAGCGTCAATGGAAGAAGGTCAGCCGAAGTGGGATGGAGATACGTACACAAGTTAAACAGGAACGGCTCTGCGACGACCACGGAAGAAGGCGACGTCTTCAACGGGGCTTCGAGGAGATCGATGCCCTGTAACATCACGTACCCCTCATCAGTCGGCGTGTACCGTACATAGCAACACGGCGTCGATTACCTCTTTGATTCTTCCCTGACACAACAGGGTGACAGCGAGGTTGTTGATCGCCTACCGGGTGCACGCGCACGTTCGGTGAACCCCCTTTTCAGACGGACGCGTGTCGTGGTCGTATAGACTCACCGTGAAATTCCCTGGGTCTTTGGTGACGATCTCTCCGAGTGTTTCTTCGGCACGCGTCCAGTCGCCCGATGCGGCGGCCAACAACGCAGCGTTCGTGGCTGCGATGTCGCTTGTCCCGTTTGGATTGTCCCCTGCAGTCGACGCGGCGATGGAAAAGTGTTCCTCTGCTTTTTGGAGGTTTCCTGAAAGGAGGTAGATTCGTGCGAGGGCCGAATGGAGTGCCGGAGAAGGTATCGGCAGGAAGGTGGGTGGAGTACGGTAGGTGCACAACGGTACGAGCAAGTTGATCGCCGCTTGGTAGTCCTACGAGTCCAAAATGCAAATGCGTGAGCGAATGACAGAATGGAAGAGGCAGTATCTGAAGGGAAAGTAAAAATATTTGGTGCCTACGTTCATCTCGATCATCTGGCTCGCGAGTATCAGACAGACCCTAGCGATGCGTTCAAGCCACATTGAGAGATTGGCTTCGGCCGCCGTGAGGACGTCGTCCGGTCCCTCATCCTCATCCTCGACCTGGGTGTTCTCAGTGCTCTCTTCAGTGGTTTCTTCGTCTTCATCGTCGCCGTCATCTTCGTCGTCGTCCTTGCCGTCACCTTCGCCCTCGCCCTCGTATTCGGGTTTATCATCGTCTTCGTTCACCTGATTCGTATCCTCCATATCGTTTTCCCCTTGAGCTCTAACCGCCTTCCTCAGCTTCCTCCGCTGTACAACGACTCGCCCCTCCTCCCTCGCCTTCTCCTTGCACCGCGCTAAAATCCGACTCAACGCATCGACATACCCCAACGGATCCCCCGTCCAATAATGCACGCGCGCATGGAACACCGTCAGCTCGAACGGGTCCACGAGCTCATTGGCGCTACCGTGTCGCGGTGTCGTCCCAGTGGTCGATCCACCGGTGGGTAAAGGGGGGAGCGTGGACGGCTTTTGGGACGGCGTTCCGGGGAGTTGAGTTAGTCCGCTCAAGCCGGATGGGGAGAGGGGTAGGGATGCTGCGGGAGCAGGGGAGCCGGGGAGGGACGTGGTGCCTAAACCGGGGAACGAACCAGGTACGGACGTTGGGGGGACGGCGTTGAGGACTGCAAACAAATTAGTGCATTCCGCAGAGGCTTGGTTCGTCAGACGGAGGCGAGCGAGAGAGGAGAGACGAAGAGACCAGAGCTTGGTAATATGTTGAGCTGCAGGAGCGGAACTCGAGGACACACTCACGTCCAAGATCCTCGCCAAATCCTCGGGGTCGCTTGCTATGATCCTATCGCGTGCCATTTTTGCCAAGGCGCGCCAGGAGTTGGACATCTATCGAAACGAGTCGTCAGCACGGTATCACTCCTCGGCCACGAATCAGCGTCATGTCAATGTACGACGGCAGATGAGCCACGGCTGAACGTCACATTCAAGAGTACCTCGCTACACTCATGGGATACAACATTAAAGGAGACCGCCAGCTTCTAAACTGGGAGCTGGATACTCGTACAGACAATAAAAGGGAAATAGAAAGTAAAGCGATAAAAGAGCGCGTGCAGATACGAGAAACGGAACTATAATGTTTGTGGGAAAGATGGGAATAACGAGGAAGGATGCGAGATATGGAAGACAAGGCGGGGCGGATTGAAAAAATGGAAAAAATTTTGCGCAAACTCACGACCATCTCATGAACGTCTCTCCCCGCATACTCTCCTGCAACGTCTCTATGTGGCCTTTGTTCAGCGGGTACATACTTTGTTAAAAGAGCACTGAGGGGATCAGTCTGAAATATGAAACTTTAGCTCCAACGTCAAACGAGAAGGAAGAAGAAAGGAATCTACAGAAATGGGTGGTTGGCCTTTTGTTATTGCCTCTAAACGGGGTATGGTGGAGGAATGGGATTTGAAAATAGCGGCGATGAATGCGAATGTGACACCGTCGGTTGCGGAGATACGAGAGTTGGTTTAATCCCCGAGTGAGGCAAAAACATGGACACGGATGATGACAAACGTGTTCCCGAGGACCACTTCGGTACCAACCACCACACCAGGGAATGTGAAAGTGGGGAAATGAGGCGTACATTCGGAATAGGCAGGAACATGCTTGGCACAGCCAGGCGAGGGATGTAAACGGGCGCGGGACTTGCAGATGTCGAGGTTATCGGCTGGGCGGGCGTCGTATCGTGCGAGGCTTGAGGAATTACAGGCGCTGCCGGCTTATCGATGCTCGCCGTGGGTGTCATGTCGTGCGATGCTTGAGGAGCCACGGGCGGTGAGAGAGGTGGTGCTATCGGATTGTCGATGTTCGCGACCGACGCTGGTGGAGAAGTGACCACGTCTGAGATGAGATCAGGACGAGTTGTGGAGACGTCCTGATCAGACTTTGGGGGGACGTCGGGTGCTTCAGGCATGAAATCGACCGGAGACGCCCAGGAGAGGGTAGGAGGGGTGGCAAACGCTGTCGAAACGGGGGGAGCGATTTGAGCGGAGTGCGAATTAAGACTGTCAAGTCGTGAATCGGACTCTGAAGCGGACTTGACGTGATCGGTGGCTGATACCACGGTGACCAGAGTTCCGGAAGTATCCGAGTGCGACCCTCGGTCAAAGAGCGAGTTCGATAAGGAGCTGTCGTGTGACGAGAATTGTGTGCTCTCCTCCACCGAACCCGTCCTGCAAACTGACCGTGCACTGATGTCGATGACGTCCGTGTATTGCGACTGTCCGTTCGTCCCTCGTTCGTCGACTCCATCTCGGATCAATCCAGATGATCTCTGGACGCCGAGCTGGGTTTCGTCTGATACATCCGTGCGACTGGACTCTGAAATGTCGGGCGACCGCTCCGACGAGAACAATCTGTAGCGTTTGCTATCTCCTCTCTTGACTTTGTGGAGCAGATTGTGAGGGCTCTTCTTTGAAGTGCTGGATGCCGTGCGAGGGCGGACGAATGGAATGAACCGGCTGCGCTCTGGAGAGCCGGGTAGTGAGGAAAGTGAGGAAGACGAGACAGAGAAGTCCCTTGCGCCCAGGTGGGAGATGGAGTCGGTACTCGATATGGACGAGTAGTCATAATCGTCACCAGTACAAGTGGCGCAGGACTCTCGCTTGCGTTTAGGAGAGAACCTGTGTTTGACGTCGTGGACGAATTCTTTGACGGATTCTTTGACGTGCATCGTGGTGTAAAGTGGCACAGTCGAAAGCAGGGCACAAGGTGGTGGTTAGGCGAAACGTAAGTGAACGGGTGTTTGTTGGATGAAATGTGGGGTAGAGTCAGTCAGTCCGAGCTCGCATCCGACGGCTGAAACTGGACTGAAGCAGGGGATGAATCAAAATACGAGACAAAGTGTCGAACGATGGCACCTACATGTACGGGGAAATTTTCGTGCACGTTGTGATGGTCAGACTTTATATCCGTACGTACGATGCCAGTCGTTTTACACGAGGCACAGAGTGCACGTGGTGACTGCCTGGCGGTATGTGATAAAGTTCTGGCGTCAAGGGAGAGTGGGCATGGACGGGACTTTGATGAGTCGACTGGGGGGTTGGCTGGTCGGGTAAGAACAGGGAAGGCGTCCTTACTTGTAGGAATCACTGTTCGGGTCCCAGTTCGGGTATTCCTTTTTGGGAAACAAACCTGGCTATAACACGACGTTCACCCAAAAGCGGGGTATACTACCGCAGCCGATTAGATTAAGCAACACGTGCACGAGAGAAGGAGCGGGCGAGCGTATAGGATATCCATGACTACCGCACGCTCTGGGGACACCCCAGTACTCACGCATCCTGCCAGAGCCTACCATACGACTTTGAGACTCCGATGTGACTGACATCCCGGACGTCGTGTGGACCTCACTCATGGACACAGGTGTCTGTATAGTGGGAAAATTAAACCGGGTATAATAAGAGCCATATGTACTTGCATAACTTAGTTTTGGGCCGACATCGCGGCGTCCGATTCAGGCGAGCTTCCTCCCCGCGTTCCCATAATTCAGAATCAAATGCCCATGGCCTCATCCTCTGGTCTGAGGCAGTCCTTATCAGCTCCCCGCCCTGTCTATCCGGAGCAGGCTTGCGCCGAATCCCGGGCGGGGGATTCTCGGCCCTGATCGTGTCGTCATTGTCGGGCAGTGGCATCAAGGTCAGCACATGATAGCTGTGTCACAAGCGCTCACCGTCGGCCACGGAGTCCAAGTTCCAACCGCCAGGTCTCGAATCAATCATACCCGTGACCATATCGTATGGCTCACATTGGTTGCAGAAACTCGGCCCAATTTGGTAGGTATTTGTGGGTATTTGTCTGGCAGCGGCCTCTGCCACGATTCATGTCCACCGTTCTACTGCACGATATGTCTCCTCGGATTTTTCTCGTCATAGCAACTATTTCCTTGTTTCATGGTACGTGCTGAGGGACATACATTTCATCCAAACACAGTTTCATCGATCCTAACAGCCGCGTATTCTGCATACGAACGCAAGTTTAATAACGCACTAGTCTCGGCTCTTCGTTTTTCTGAGATGCTCAAACAGACCTGTCGCGTCTCAAAGCACTCGGAATACATCCAGGATCCATACCGCTGAACGTACGCTCTTCTTGCATGGTCTGATCTGCCCATTCTAAATATCGTCGATCGACAGATTGTCTACGAGAGCATCTTTGCACTCATACTCGGAATCCTCGGTGCTTCTCTCAGCGCTCCACCTCTCAAGGATATAAGTTGGGCCAGCGAAATGAAAAAGAGGTGGGTTTCCAACGACGCGTTCAAACCTACAACCAACCGTTGGTTGCCTCCAGAACTATCGACCAAATGGATTCCCGTTTAGGTTTTGCAAACTATCATTCTCGCGGCAAGTCGTTTCTCGTACCGTCACCCTCAGGACGATCATGATGCATGATGCCATGACACCGCATCCTCACCGTAATGTGTGCCATGCATGTTGTGATACTGGCTTGCTAAATACATACTCCCGATCGCGATCACTGACGTGGATGTGTGACTGCAAAGACCATTAGTCGTCATCATCGTCGCCAGCCTTTTTCTTTTTCTTTTTCTTCTCTTTACGTGCTTTCCGCTTCTCAACCTTGTCAGCCGCCTCATCCATGGCCAAGAAATCACGTATAGAAGGAAGAGCTGACGACTCAAGTGGTTGAAGACGCATTTCTGGTGATTCTCCCTCTGTCACCGCTGTCTCGGGAACGGGTGGAGACTTTTCTGGTGGAATGGAGGGGCGTCTGACCTCGGGTTCGGGTTCACCAAACCAGCCTTTGGTATCAGCAGTGGGAACAGGAGAGACGGCCACTTGATTTGCAGACGCTGTTCTGTCTTCTCCTTCCTCCTCGGACTCCTCGTCGCCCAGAAACCCCTCGTAATCTCCGGCATCAGCGAAGATATCAAAATCTTCGTCCAGTGGTGCGGGTTCTGGTGGCTTTGCTGGCGTCTTGATTAAAGGTTCTGCGGTATTGCATTCCTGATATGTGGCGGGCGTTCCTTCGACCGGTTCGTTTGTTGTTCCAGACTGTACAGGAGTACTCTCCACTTTCTGCTTCTTTTTCATGCCCTCTTTTCCTTCCTTTTTTCCCTTTCTCTTTTTCGGCTTTTGCTCCATTTGTCCAATGGGCTTGAATCCTATGGGTCTGAACTTTCCAGCCTTCTTGGCTTCCCCAAGAGCCGATCTGTCTTCTTCTATTGGCTTTTCGACAACCGGTGGGCTGGCTGATTTTTCTTCATCTTGCCGTCTTGCCCTGAGATCGCGGATGATGTCTTCCCGAGTGCGCTTCCTTGGTTCCGTAGGTTCAACCGTAGAAGTAGCTTCTGCAAACGCGTGTTCGAGGATGTCATCGTCCTCTGTAGAGGCAACGGTCCGGGCACGATTTTGTTCAAGGAGCGGCATATCAAGGCCCTTTACCAGGATGGTGTGTTGGCTATCTCCACCAAGATACTTGCGCTGCTGCTCGACCTAGGCGTACTTCAATAAAGGTCGTACACAGTGGGTAAATGGAGACGCACAATATCTTTGTCTTCGTGGACGACTCGCTTTTCGAAATCCTCTAACACTGCTTCGACCTAGGACAAGGCGTGAGACAGTATGCCTAGGACTGTAAAAAAGGAAATGCACTTGAGCATAGTCATTTCCGAATCCCTCTCTTCTCTCTGCGGCACGGTCGCGATATTTACTTTCAGTCTTTTTTACCTTGCGAGGTTTGAACGCCGGCTCGGATGACGCAGAGGTGCTAGAGGGAAAAGTGAGCGAGCTCGGTGAATGGTAGATGATTGTTACGAACGCTTTCTGTCGGATGCTGTCTGTGGTGATAGAAACTCCCTGTTTGGTACCAGCTTGTAATCGCCGCGAGCTTGAGAGTAAGTTTCGGAACGCATCCTGAGTGGATGATACATCAACGCAGTGTATTTGTATATCTTTACAGAACGTACCTGGTCCATGGGTTCACACAGTTGGGTATAGACCGCATAGTCCTACTAGTGCGGAATCCGGGCGTTGTTTGTTGTTGTTATATTTAAAAGCTTTTACCTTTCTCGAATGCATTAGTCAGCTCTCCGTGACTAGCCAAGCCAGTGAGGCTATTTGGCTTGGTCTTCAGGCTGGTAAGCTGATCTACCGCGGTACATTTTTCCTGGCTCGCTCACTGGAAGCATTTCACCTGAAGGACAAAGGAACGTCATTTCATTTCATTAGTGTAAGCTGTAGAACCCTGGTTTATTTTGGGTCTGGACAAACATTCCGGCGTCACGGTACGGCTTTTTCATTTCATTTCGTTCCATTTTATCTCATACCTGTCGATTTTCAGACAAGTCAGCTGGCCTATTTGCGTGCCGCGAGGACCATTGGCACTCCTGATCTGATATAGATACCATATGCTTATATTCCGTCGTCGCGTGTCTAATCCCACCGCGCGTGGCAGTAAGCTCTTGAGCTTCGCTCCGTTTCCTGCACGCTTATATCCACGATCTCTTCCTGTATCCATCCCCATCATCGCCCTCCCTCGCTCAACCACTTCACTCGCTCGCACCATGGCACCAACTCCATGGATTCCCGATCAGTACCCGCCCGCTCGCCGTTCCGACCACGTGGACGTGTACAAGAGCGAAAAACAGGGTCAAGTTCGTGTGGCCGATCCCTATCAGTGGCTCGAGAAGTCCACCAACGAGACCGATGTGTGGACCTCTGCCCAGGACGCCTTCACTCGAGCTTACCTCGATAAAAATCCTGATCGCGCCAAATTGGAAGAGGAGATCAGAGCCAACACCAATTACGAAAAGGTGTGATCAAGCATCGCCGCGTGCGCGCTGATTACGCGGTTGACAATGGTGTGGTTCACAGTTCAGCGCGCCAGTTCTCAAGTACGACGGGAAATGGTACTGGTATTATAACAGCGGCCTTCAGGCGCAATCAGGTTTGTCGTTTTTGGCTAGGGAAAGCCCATCGCATCAACGATGATCCCTTTCAGTGCTCTACCGATCGAATGATGAAAAGTTGCCCGATTTCTCCAAGGGCGAGGTGTTCTTCGACCCCAATTTATTGTCGGACGATGGAACCGCTGCCCTTGCTGTCACAGCCTTCTCACGCGATGGCAAATACTATGCCTACGGTATATCCCTCTCCGTAAGCATTGGTTCTCCCGCCTGCTAGTTCAATTTCACGACCGACTAACCGTGTCATCGTCGTTGACTACAGGGCAGCGACTTTTGCACGATCTATATTCGTGAGACCAGCAAACCGCTTGCTCCCGTTGACGGCAAGCGTGTGGACCACCACGAAACTCGCCTCAGTGACGTGATCCGGTTTGTTAAATTTTCGTCCATCACATGGACCCATGACTCCAAGGGGTTCTTTTATCAGGTATGTGACCCGTGATCATATTCGGAATGATCACCAGATTCGTGGTTTTGGACCTGCTCGCGACCGCCCCGTTGGGGGATCCGACGGATCTGCGCTGACCTCCGTTGTGACAGCGATTCCCAAGCCGCGATTCCCATGGACTTGCCACGGAAGACAGGGCAGGCACTGAAACGACCGGAGATGTAGACGCCATGCTTTACTACCACAAAGTCGGCACTCCGCAGTGTCAGTCTGATTACACTTATTTGCGGGTTGACTGATGAGCATGCTCGTTTTGTCGCTTATGGATTCGTGCGGTTGCGACGTTTCGGTTTCTAGCGGAGGATATCTTGGTCATGAAAGACGCCGAGCACCAGGAGTGGATGTGGTCGGCTTCCATATCGGAATTAGACGGGAAATACCTGTTCTTGACTGTCTCAAGGGATACCGCTAGGGTGTGTACTGTTTTTCCCCGCCCCCATGTCTCATCGTGTCATTTACCTACATCGACAATCGTGTGCAGAAAAACCTGCTCTGGGTGGCGGATCTACAAGAAAATGAAATTAGTCAAAACATCAAGTGGGAGAAGTTGATTGACGAGTTTGAAGCCGAATATGACGTGTAAATCAGTGTTTTGAAATCTCTTACGATCTCTAACGACGCCATGCAGCATCGCAAACGACAAAACGAGGTTATACCTTCGCACTAATTACAATGCTCCAAAGCACAAAGTCATCACGATTGACCTCGCTGATCCCAAGCGCACGCAAATAGACTTGATTCCCGAAGAAAAGGATGCATCGTTAAACGACATAATAGCAGTTGGCAATGACAAATTTGCCCTCACGTACAAGCGCAATGTCAGTTTGTTCGCTGCTATCCCAGTTCCAGTATCCCCTAATGCTCTACAACCATAACAGGTCATTGACGAAATATATCTCTACTCCCTGACTGGCAAAAAGCTGACGCGCATTGCACCATCCTTTGTTGGGGCTGCCGAGGTGCTTGGTCGCCGTTCCCTCTCGGACCTCTTCGTTTCCATGACAGGCTTTAACAACCCCGGTATTATTGGACACTTCGATGTGAATAAATTCAACGCTACAGCATCCGTGGAGTCTGCGTGGAGCGTATACCGCACGACACATGTGAAAGGCCTCCAACCCGACGAGTTCACCACGGAACAGGTGTGGTATGAATCCGAGGATGGGACCAAGGTTCCGATGTTCATCGTGAGGCACAAGAGCACCAAAACCGACGGTACCGCGCCAGCTATTCAGTACGGTAAGCTTTGCACCATTGCTTTGACGGTAGGTGGATGCTGATCGACGGACGAGACAGGCTACGGCGGGTTCAGCATCTCCATCAATCCGTCTTTCAGCCCATCGATTCTCACTTTCTTGAAGTCGTACGGTGCTGTCTTTGCCTTGCCAAACATCCGAGGAGGAGGCGAATTCGGCGAAGAGTGGCACGACGCGGGAATCAGGGAACGCAAGGTCAGCCAGCCTCCCTCGACCATCAAAGAGTGCCGTTGACCGTTCACGCAGATCAACGTCTTCAATGATTTCATTGCCGCCACGTAAGTCTTATATCATTTTCAAACGGTCACGCGTTGCATTGAGTTTCTCGCCTCTGCGGTGTAGCAAGTACTTGGTGAAGAATAAAATCGCGGCTGCGGGAAAAGTCGCCATCAATGGAGGCTCCAACGGAGGGGAGTAGGCCCTGCAACGTGTGTGATACTTACGTCCTGACCGCTCCACAGGCCTCTTGATCGGTGCTTGCGTTAATATCGCTCCGGAAGGCACCTTCGGAGCTGGAGTCGCGGAAGTGGGGGTGATGGATTTACTCAAGGTGTGTCAATTTCCTTGCCGCTTTCGTCCGATCCATCTGACAATTTTCGAGTTTGCTGACTTTACGATCGGTAAAGACACGTCGGCACGCGTGATTACGAAGCTCTAATCTTGTAATCGCAGGCAAGGCATGGACCGCTGACTACGGTGACCCGCATGACCCACACGACTTCGATTTCATATACCCTATTTCGCCGCTTCATAATGTGCCCAAGGACAAAACGTTGCCGCCGCTGTTGTTGATGACCGCTGATCGTACGTGAGACTGTTGAGCATGCCTTTGATTATGGCTGACTGTCTTGATCGACCGAAGACGATGACCGTGTCGTCCCGCTACACTCTTTCAAGCTTGCTGCGACGCTCCATCATACGCTACCCCACAATTCACACCCTCTTCTCATACGGATAGATAAGAAGGCGGGGCATGGGGCAGGGAAAGCCACTGAGAAACGGTATGCACGCAAAATCATCCCGTGTCTCCAATTGGACGATCACACTGATCTGAACTGATAATCTATCCGGTCACGATGAACTTTAACTATATCAGCATTCAAGATGCCGCGGACAAATGGGGCTTTGTCGCCCAGTCCCTCGGATTGAAATGGCAGAATGAAGGTTGATTAGGGTGTCCGTCTTCTCTGCTGTACAACATAGGGCCGCGTTCGGTGCTACAGACAGAGTTGAGCTCGCATGCCAAGGAGGGCAAGTTCTTTCTACAACGCTAGACCTGTTCCCGGAATAGATGGTTTGATAGCGACCAAGAGTGACACCGTGGCATCCATGATAACTTGAACCTCGATGCTTGCGATTGCAGGGCAACCGACATGGCGGCATTTTTCCTCACGCAAAGTCGTTCAAGGAGAAGGTTTTGGAGGAATGTCGGTTTTGAGAACGCGTGTGGCTTTCTGCCTCGGCACGGGAGCTGTGGTGAGGTTTGCAGAAGAGATAAAGGGATCAGATATAGGGTGACATAGAGGGGGGCGGACCGTTGGTGTTCTCTGTGACGTAAAACTGCCGCAGAATCATAATTGCGTCTTCTCGCAGGTACCCACCAATCGCTTGGTATGAAGGGTGTACGGGGTGCTCGAGGCTGTGGAATCGCGGTGATCAAAATCATCATCACATCTTATCTTTTTTTTTTTGGCTCCTCACCGCTCGTTCACTCCCAGCACGCTTCCGCACCCTCCAAACTTGTCGTTCTCACATCCATAGAATACTTGACGGATGCCTAGCTGACGCAGAGCGGACGCACACATGATGCATGGCTCGACGGTCACGTAGAGCGTCGTGTCAGCGAGGGGATACCGAGTGACCGATGAGGGTGGTGTGAGCGACGTGTCCCCGAGGATGAAATCGATGGCTTCCAGTTCAGCGTGCCTCGAAGCCTACGACCAGAGATAGACGACAACGATATGAATCGGAATGTCGCACGATAAGACATCTTGAGAGCAAGACGTACGTTACGCAACTGGTTTGTTCTGTTGCGCGCCTTTGCTATGATGGTGCTGTCCCGGACGAAGACGCACCCGACGGGCACTTCGCCTGAAGCGAGCGCTTCCTCTGCCTGTCGAGGTCAGGAAGAGGGTTGGGTGCTCGGCGAACGAACCTTACCATCGTCATGGCCTCGCGCATCCATTCGAGATGGACGTCCGTGGTGTCGGGTCGATACGCTGTGATGTGCATAGCAAGCTGCCGCATCGATACCTACAAGTTGGCTGCGCATCGCTTGTAGCGATCAGTCTCAGCACCGCTTGGCACCGTTCGTTGTCATCAACTTTCCCGCGTCCTTCCCCCCGACAAAGCTAGCCGATCATGCTTCCTTGCATCGCCCACTCATCCAGTCCCTCCTCCATGCCCTCAACCACGAAGAGCTCAAACTACTCCGCAGAGGGTACACTCTATGTGTCCAAACCCTTTCGCTCAAAGTCTGCCAAGAGGCTCCGCGCCTTGATCACCTTCAAACCTCGCAAGTCCCACTTTGACATGACCAACGAGTCATCGGGATCGAACGAATTCAGAGTAGGCACCATTCTCGTACAACCACGAACGTGACCATGTCGACAACGTTTGTCAGGGCTTCTTCACGCTCTTCTGGATGTCTCTCTTCCTCTTGTCCGTTCAGAGTTTTGTTTCCTCCCTTGAAGCAAACGGATATGCACTCTCGTTCGCTTTTGCCGCCATGTTCTCTCGCGATGCCATCGTCCTCGCGCTATCCGATGCAGTCCTCGTCCTCGCCACTGCTATCTGTGTACCGTTTGCAAGGGCAATAAACAAGGGCTGGATAAAGTACTATTGGATAGGTCTCGTACTCCAACACACCTTTCAGACATTTGTATTGGTCGCCGTCGTCACGTGGACATACCATCGGTAAGCATACCTCCCCCATGTTCCTCCGGTCTACAGATCAACATCTCAACAGACAATGGCCATGGGTCCAATCCGGTTTTCTGACTTTGCACTCTCTCACGATGATCATGAAAATGCATTCCTATGTCTCCTCCAACGGCTATCTCCACGATATCTCCCAGCGCTCCCAACGATCCCTCGCTCATCTTCGTTCCCTCACAGAAGATCCATCAGTCGGGGGTTGGGATAAAGCGCTTCTCGATGCAATGGCCCATTTCGAGTCAAATTCAAGCGAAACTCACTCGGAAGCAGATACAGATTCTCAGATAAATGCACGAGGCAGAGAGGTTGTGGTCGTGAGCTCCCTTCCCGACGTACAGCCGGCAGACGCACTTCGACGAAGGTTGGTGACCCCTCCAACTGGCGCTGTAGTCGAGCTCGGTACGCCAGTTGCCGAGGACACCACTCCTGACACCAGTAGCCCTTCCTCTCCTGGTGCCTCTTCCATCGACCCGCTTTCCTTGATGCCAACGCCAACACCACCATCAATACTCGTCCATCACCCGTCTCAGTCTATCGCTTCTGCTGCTCACGACTTTGTTGAACTCGATGCTGAACTTGTGTCTACCGGACCCGAACGAGTGAGATACCCACAGAATTTGACCTGGGCAAACTTTTGCATCTACATGTTGATCCCGACTCTCGTATATGAATTAGAGTATCCTCGCACTGATCGGTGAGCTCACACTTGTCGATCTCGCATGTGCCTGAACTAACTGGAACTTTACACGTTCTCCAAGTATCCGTCCCGAATACGTCCTTGAGAAGACTCTCGCATTCATGGGATCCTTTGCCCTCCTCTATACAGTGACAGAGAGCTTTATCATACCACTTACACCCTCCCCTGACCAGTCATTCTTTCGTTCGTTATTGGATTTAGCTCTGCCATTTATGATTGCGTACTTGCTGCTCTTCTACATCATATTCGGTGAGTTTGTCGAAACCCTACTACATGACCAATGGTCTGATCCGCGTCGTAAAGAATGTATATGCAATGCGTTTGCTGAGGTGACATGGTGAGCGCTGTACAAGCTCGACTCTTTGGATGCGTGACCTCACCCGCTGAATAGTTTTGCGGATCGGCAATTCTACGAAGATTGGGTATGGATCTAGTACCCGTCGTTGCCGAGTACATACATGACTGACTTCAACCTCAACCACAGTGGAATTCAACCTCATGGGACGAGTTTTCTCGTAAATGGAACAAGCCCGTCCATCAGTTCCTTCTTCGACATGTATATGCGTCGTCGCTTGCCGCATACCCGTCTCTCTCTCGTATGGGCGCAATGTTTGTCACATTTTTGCTGAGCGCCGCAGCTCACGAGTTAGTGATGGTTATCGTCACACGGAAGCTCAGGTGAGTATTTAAATCAGAGTAGATTCAAGATTTTAAACTATTATTGCTCGGTAGACTCTACTTGTTCTTCATGCAACTTGTCCAGATTCCACTCATCATCGTCTCGCGCGTGCCAGTGCTGAAGCAGAACAGACTTATGGGCAACGTCGTATTCTGGATCGGTCTTTATGCGGGCTTCCCGCTGTTATGCGTGGCCTATGTCGCCTATTGAAAAGACATGCCGATCCTGAGAAGCTCACCGTAGATTTTACTCTCGCCTTACTACCGCACTACCACAATTATTACCACGACCATGGCTCGACGTCGTTAGGTAATTACTCTAGTCGACATGTATTTATTTATTCAATCCTAGTAGATCGCCGTAGTACCGAGCAAGTATCAGTCAATTGTACCGACCCAAGCCGGTGTGTTTCAAGGTCGTCGCCCGTGTTACCAATGACATATTAGTCATGAGATCTGTTAGTCGTCTGCGATAATCTAATTTCAAAAGTATACTACTCTTGAGCTGTATACAACACTTCCTTGGTGACACCAAGTACAGCCCGAGTTGCACATTAAATTAATTAGATCCAATACATACTCTATATCACTTGCAGCTTGATCGACTTGTCTATATGTTCCTTGATACCGCCAGCAGTGTGACAATTTATGACCACCGACTAGTTAACCGCGTCGCTCAGCCGCTGTAACGGTTTGCTGTTACGTAAGTAAACATTCTAAAAAGGCAATCTCTGCCAAAAGAGGCAGTCGTAGTTCGTCCGCGCAGAATTACATACGGAAGGGCCTGACATGCCTGACAAGCAATACGCGACTCATCTGAATCCCCGCGAATACTTTCGTGTCTGATAATTTCTACACAAGTTTATATTCAGCTCGCCGCCGAGTGGCCTTTCCGCGAATAACTTATAAACCCTCGAATCATGGTTTTATGCACTGGCATTGATCACGGAGTCCACGTCGAATGGAGCTACAGAATGCACCCCCGGTGGTGCCGGAGTGTATCACCCATGTTTACTAATCGACTTATTTCAAAAGGTCGCAGCGCTGATGGGAATCGCAGCACCCCCAGCAATGACCGTTGTGGCAGAGAGGAGGCCCAGCAGCCCTGCCCCCGCCGTCCAAGACGAGCTTTCCCCACTCTTACTATCGACCTCGCCCTCCAAAAAGGCACCAACACCCTTGCCAAAAGTTCAGCTCGGGATTCTGCTACTCATACAATTTGCTGAACCAATTTCTTCCATGTCCATATACCCTTACATCAACCAACTTGTTAGCGAACTCGACATCACTGGAGGTGACGAGCGCAAAGTGGGGTACTACGCAGGATTAATAGTAAGTTGCGATAATATCATATTCGAAACATTCTACAGAGTGCCACAGGAATCCCTCTTTTTCGTCACGCAGTCCGTGGCTGTGATGCATTGGAGTCGTTTATCTGATCGAATCGGTCGAAAGCCGGTCATCTTGATCGGACTTTCCGGTTCATGCGTCTCGATGGTCTGTTTCGGGCTTTCCAGGACGTTTTGGCAACTTGTGGTCAGGTCAGTTCAAAGTTGAACTTTTTGGGCATTATCTGAGACCTCTCAGTCGATGCATATGCGGTTTACTGAACGGCAATGTCGGCGCCACGAAGAGCATGATTGGCGAGCTGACAGATTCAACAAATATCGCACGAGGCTTCGCTCTCATGCCGATTGGATGGTGTGTTGGATCAGCACTGGGGTGAATGCCGTCTTGTTTTCATGTGCATTTTTGCCCCGTCTGATGTTGGCGTGCTAGGCCATTCATGGGGGGAGCTCTCGCTCGACCGGCGGATCGCTTTCCCGTTCTGTTTTCCGGCCCTTTTTGGGAGTACTACCCTTATTTTCTTCCCTGTGGCGTGGCTGCCACAGTCGTGGCAGCGACAACGGTGATTCTATTCTTCTTCTTGGAGGAGGTTTGTCGAGACATCTCAGAGACCTACCGGGCGATTGCTCATACGATCACAGACTCTGGCGGCGAAGCGCAAACGTAGATCTTTCTGGGCATCGAGTGATGTTACCCAGCTAGACCCAGAGCAATCTATACCCGACAGCGAGCTACCGATCCCTCTTCGATCCCTCTTCGTGCCATCCATTGTTTATCCCGTCGCTTGTTACGCAATTCTGGGATATCTCGACATCTCGGCAAGATCCCTCTTGCCCCTGTTCTTTTCTACCCCGATCGCCTATGGGGGCCTAAGTCTATCCCCATCCAGCATCGGCGCATGGCTCGGGTTACTGGGCCTCGTGGATGGTATCTTCCAACTCCTGTTCCTCGCCAAGCTCATCGATTGGATGGGTCCCAAACGCCTCTTTTGTAGAGCAATCGTGTGCTACGTCCCACTCATGCTTCTCTTCCCGATCATGAGCTGGATCGTTCAAATGCGTGGCGTCGTCGACGCGTGGATATACGCCTGTCTCGTCGCACAGCTCGTGCTGATCGTCTTTTGGGACGTTGCGTTCGGTACGTGTTTATTTCGCTCCGAGCTCGAGAGCGTCGCGCGCGTCTTGAACATATACTTACCGTCGATGTTGGTTCGTGGTGGCGTGTCGTGTTTCGTTTTTTTTTTTTTTTTTTTGTAGCGTGCGCGTTCATGTTCATCACCGCGTCCGCGCCATCAAAGAATGCCTTGGGATCTATCAACGGCATGGGTCAGACCTCGACGTCGATCGCGCGGGCGATCGGGCCTGCGATGACGACCTCCATGTACGCGTTCTCGAAAGAACACCACATTTTGGGAGGCCATGCCGCGTTTGTCTGGCTCATCCTTCTGGCCGTCATTTTCAGACGGTTCATTCCTTGGGGTCTTCCGGACGAGCTCCACGCGAGAGAGGAGTAACGTGGGTGCTCGGTCGACAAATTTTTTTTTCTTGTTCCTCGGGGTGTCTAGGGCAGAATTATACGGACACTTCCGTCTTGCGCGATCGGCCGCACGTCGTTCTTGATTTTGGAGCCGATTCGGTTCTTGGGCAGAATGTTTGGTTTCGAACGGCCGGGGTTATTAACCGGATCTTGGTTGCCTCCGGGTTCCTGCGGAGCTGTAGTACAAGAACACGGGTACCTAGTACGAAAACGTGCAATTGTTCCTAAATATGCATAATGGGAAAAAGTACCACTAAGGTGCGAAAACATGCATGGGGTAGATCGCACTGGCAAGATAGATAGGCAGGAAAGACGAGACTAAAAAGGTCAACGAACGGGGTGTCCGTTCATGATCTTGTCTATCGTTTTCGTCCGTAAAGGCGTGTCTGCAAAAAGTGCCCTGACCAACATGACAAGCTCGTCGATCTCAAAGTCTACCAGCGCACCCTCCTCGAAGAGATATGTCAGATCTGCCATGGATGCTTCCTGTAGAGGAAAACCAGTCAAAGGTACGATCTCGAAAGTAGGCCATCGCGTACCAGGAGTTCCGACAGATAGGAAAACTTCAACCACGAAGGTACATAGGAGACGACGAACGAAGACTGGATATATTAGATGGATTAGTGGGGGTCACAGCTGCGTCATCGAAAGCATACTCACTTCGCTCGTGTCTTCCACAAACAGCCCCTCGAGTGCCGTCAGGATCCGACAGAGTTCGCTCAGCTTGTGCGACTCCACTTCAGGTATATCTGATATCGCCAGAATATTGTCGAGGATTCGTGACAAGACACCATCGACGACCAATCCCACTGCCGTGTAGTACTTGCTTTTCGGAAGGATCGACTTGGTGAAGAGCTAAGCAAGCGACAGAGGGCTCTGAAAGAAGCGTGCTCACCTTCCACACGTGTGCAGCACCTCGCACATCCCGAAGAACTCGAGTGATCGCCATTTCGCACTCGTCATAACGCTCTTGGTTCGATGTGTCCCTGAAACTATCTGCATCCGCTAGAATATCTTCCAAAGTCTCCAGTTGTTTGTCCTGGCATTGAGTAGAGTTGATACGAACATGAATTTCAAGGACAGGAATGACCACCTACAATGCCTTGATAGAACCAGCTATCTGCTAGAACCTTGAACTCGTCTTTGCATTCCTCCAACCTTTCTTGGACGTTTGACAATCCCTGTTCACGTTTTAACACGCGAGCTATCTCCTGCGAAAGGTAAAAGCAATCGTTGGAAAATTGCATGCGACCAGCAGGCTGTGACAACCTCGATGCAGCCGCGA
>JBBPLY010000017.1:63024-76491 GCA_038090035.1 Xerocomus nothofagi | reverse complement strand
GCCTTTCTTGGACGTTTGACAATCCCTGTTCACGTTTTAACACGCGAGCTATCTCCTGCGAAAGGTAAAAGCAATCGTTGGAAAATTGCATGCGACCAGCAGGCTGTGACAACCTCGATGCAGCCGCGACAAGATGCAAGGCACGGTACAAGTCAAGCACAAGAGCGCCGGATTGCATGATCAATGCGCCAGAAGTCGGAGTGGAGGAAGAAGGCTTGGAGAATATACCTGAGGATCCAAGCGCTTTGCCCTCGTGCAAAGCGTCCTCGACGACTTGGACGATGCGTCGAACGAGTACCGATACCGTATACGGCTCCTTATTGACGGTATTGGCGTTCCGTGAAGGTTTGGGATGAAGGCCATTGGCACCGTGGCCATTTGTTGGCGGATGTCCATTGGATTGAGGTTGTCGGCTACTTGAAGCTGACGCTGCTGGTGCCGGCTGGGGTGGAGCGACGGGTGGTCTATCTGGCAGAGTCACCTCGTTCGGAATCGAGTCATCAGCCCACGGATCATCATCCCAAACTTTGTCTTGTTCGGTCGGTTCCTCTGGGATTATTCCGGCGCAATGCTGAACGCTCGCCTCGGGTTGTTCCTCAGCCAGCTCGTCATTCCAACCCCAAGCCTCATTCGGATCTGGTTCAGGTGCCACCAAGGATTCCGGTTTTGAAACTGGTTGTTCATCTGTTTCCTCGACATCGTCATCGAAGCCCCATGCAACCTCCGTATCGAAACCCGAGCTTGACGAATCAGTCTTTGACCTGTGATCATCGTTTAAACTACGGTTATCTGTCGCAAAAGGGGTAGGTTCCACACTGGGGATGTCGATGACCGTGATGAGCTCGGCAAAAAATGTATCTTTAGGACGGGACGCGCCGGCCAGAGTGATCTCCCGAACGTCGTCGAGGATGCGCTGTCGTCGTCCTCTCTCGTAGTGGGCACAAACGTTGTCAACCCAGTTCCTAATCTCCCTTTCAAAAGTGTCACCTTTGAGTAGGCCAACGACGTATTTCGTCTCGAAATCGACGGAACTCGTCGTCAGCTCCAGAAAGGTAGGGAGAGCATCCAATTTTGAAGGCAGTGAAGGAATAAGCAAGCGGTTCATGATAGATGTCGTCAATGGTTTGACAAGACTTCTCATAAACGTCTCGCGTTGTGACTGAGGTAGACAGGGAAACAGGTTATCATTCATGAATTCCAGGATACGTGATAAATTGCCAAGAGGCGTTGCACCATTGCCCGTGGAAGAGGAGAGACATTGCAATCTGTGGACGAATGAGCCAAGTTGTTCTGGTCCTTGTGAGATCGACAATGAGGTAGTGTGGTCGAGAGCGTGGTCAATACAGTGTGTGGTTATGTTACGCCGCAAACTCGTCATGTGTGCGGACAAGGACGATGGAGAGAGCGAAGACAGCACAGCAGCCGGTGGTATAGGGCTCGCCGAGTTTGGAACTACGCGAGACATGAAGCATCAGGGATCACGGTCGCGTGCACAACGTTTTGGGACCAACCAAGAACAAAGGGGCGGATGATGACGTCCGTCGAGGAGACAACCACGCTTTGTGTGTACGCATTGTTCAATAGCTCTTCGATCCGACTCGTAAGCACACGTAACTTGGACTGCGTGATGGAATCAGATGCATGCACATGTCTAGCTACGAGGATACGTACCCTCATGTCCGACGTGACCGTCGCCTCCCCTAGAGGTGAGGGTGTCGTGTCCAGCAATTGTGTCAATTGAGCGCTCGCCGGCACCGCCGCAGGGAGATCGCCTGTCTCCACCAAGCGTTGCACCTTTTCGAGCTGAGTCTTGCACTCCGAGAGGTGGGACAGTGAGGCGTGGAGTACGTCTGCATTCAAGGACGCCTGAGCGAGGGCCTGGTGTTTCTCGAGTGCCGCGAGGAGCGTTGGGGTAAGACCATTCTAGATGATTGTGGTGATCACCAATCCTGTGAATGATGATGGCGAGCCGTACCTCTGGGTCCGAGACTGCGCGGTTGAGCGCATCCACGTCGCTTGCCAGACCTCGCAGCCGCTGCTGAGCAGACTGTGCCGAGGCCAATTGGGCTTCGAACGCAGGGAGGTCTGCGTGTATACGGTCGTGTATGCGTTTCTGTTCGTCCCGGTCAAGTTGACGCTGACCAGATTACGGAGAGGGTGTACCTTGGTCAGACGTATGGACTCGTCTAGTTCTGTTCGCCATGAGGATGCGACGGTGGAGTCCAACGACTGGAATGTGACCGAGTCGAGCTTGGAGAGAATCTGAGAGGACACGTCGACCTGTCGGGGAAGATGCGACGGGACGGAGAACGTCATGGCTGCCTTTCGACAAAATAATTAACGTGGATTAATACCGTTAGGTCACGTGATACGAGTCAGTCGTTTGATATACACGTGCTGCTACGACAGAAAGCACCAAGATGAATTACGACGACCATGTCTATGCTAACGAGACCGGATTTCAGGTGAAGCGCTTGAACGTAAACCTGCAAAAGAGTCAGGCAAGAACGAACGACCTGGTTTGATGCCACACACCCAAGGAATGCAAGGTCCTTGTCTGAACCGACTTGCTCGACCACCTCGAGCTGATCGGGCAAGTTCCCGAGCTCGTCTGTGGGGAAGTAAGTCGTATCCGTAATCGAAGACAACGCCGGAACAAAGGGAGGTGCGATATAGCGTAGGTTCTCCCAGTCGCAACCATAGAAGAACGGATGGTTCTTGACCTCGCTCACCCCGAGTCGTTGATTGGTCCAATTCATCATGCTAAACGGGGGACGTTCAGCTTTGGAACCAAAGTGCCCTCGCGAATGACTTACCCCCGAATCAAGTGCTCGGCTTCCTTGCTGAGATGTACCTCGTCAGGGAAGTACAAGTAATTAGGCCACTCAATGATCTTCTTGTACGTGTCACTTGGGTTCTCTGAACAGAACGGTGCGTAGCCAACGAGACACTCGAACATGATCGCGCCCAAAGACCACCAGTCACACTCTTTACCATACCCTTTTAACATGAACACCTCGGGTGCGATATAGTCGGGCGTGCCTAACGGGATTTCAGCTATTTCTGTGGGCAAGGTCTTTGGGTATACCCACCGACAGTAGAATACGCCTAGAGAATGAACTTTCAGCGGACGTGCATAGCTGTTGGACGAACCAGACTCACGAGCTTCCGGCGGTTGGCTTTCCAGGTGGCTATTTGCTCTCGGCTCATCGTGAGATGGATCGCATTAACCTGCACGCTATTCCGTGCAGGATCCCGTTGCTTCTCTTGCTCTATGAAGCGCTTGTAGTAATCCCCGTCGGTCGTCTTGTGAAGTCCGGTAGAAAGACCAAAGTCAGACAACTTGAGGTGACCGTTCTTGTCGATAAGGATATTGTCGGGTTTGATGTCGCTGATCAGGCATGAGTAGGCATCGCATCAAGGTTCGTAGGAGATACGTACCGATGAATGTAACCGAGGTCGTGCACTGCTTCTATGGCAAGGATACACTCTGCCATGTAAAATCGTGTGACGTCTTCTGAGAATACATCGTACTTCATGAGCATGGTCATGAGATCACCTCCGGGAAGGAATTCCATGATGAGATAGAGATATAACGGATCTTGGAAAGAATAGAACAACTGGACCACCCATGGCGATGTAGACTCGGCCAATAGGTCACGTTCTGCGCGGACGTGTGCGAGCTTGGTTTGCGAGTGAGATCATCAATCGAGGGTACAATGAATACGTCCGACTGACCTGATCCCGTTTCAACATTTCTGCCTTTTGCAGCGTCTTCATCGCATACACCTTGCCAGTATCCACTTTCTGGACGAGTCGAACCTACGTGAAGAAAAAGAAAAATGTCATTATATGCAGGGGAAAGCACACGATTCTCACCTCTCCGAATGCACCCTTTCCGATGACCTTGACCGTTCGAAAGTCCGACAAGCGTATCTTGGTTCTCCGAAGCCTGAGATGCTGCGACTCGAGCTTACGATACTTGCGTATCTCGCGCTCCTTGGCTTCGTTGGGAGTGATGCCCTGGTTGATCTTTTGTTCCAACTCGACACGACTGTGTGGGGAAATGGAACTGGTAAGAGAAGACGCCTGGACGATCGACACCAGACGCACCGACCGTTCCGCTCGATGGCGACGTCGACGGCGAGCTTGTAGTAAGATTCGAGTTTGAGTTTGGCTGCGGTCGCACGGGAGACGGCATCGGGCGAGAAGCCCTCGGTGCTTCGTTCAAAGTAAACGTAGTCCTCCCCACGCGCCTTGCTTGCCGTACTTGGTGCAGGAGAAGGGGAGCGATCTTGGCCAGATGCCGTTGGTGGGTTGAGACCGCTGGCACTGCCAGAGGATTCGGTAGACGGACGCTGATTCATGACGCTCGAGGGCCTTTCGAGGAAGTCGTGGATGACTGAAACAGAAAGGAAGAAGAATGGAGCTTGATCGCCAAAAATTAAACGAGTCCAGACTTGGTTGTAAAGGAACGTAAGACACGTTCGCGAGTCGAGTCTAGGCTAACGTGAACGCACGAATTCGCTGGCATCCCGACGACCAAAAATTACCGCCAGTCTTACTACGAACCTTGTTTAGATCCGAAGCCGTTGCCAAACAAACGCCCGTGGCCAAATCCGTACGCGACGTCCACCACAGCAGCCATGACGGACCTCACTTTTGACACGCTGATGGACGATGGAAACTATCTGGGCTCAGATAGAGCCAGGATAGAGAACAAGGTCATCTTGGACGAACTGGAGCGCAAAAAAAAGGCACGCAGCATGGCCGTACCGACGGACGATAACCGCGTCAAGGCTAGGCTGCGTGAGATCGGCGAACCCATCACACTCTTTGGTGAACGCGTGCGTATATCCCTCCTTTTCATTTCGTGACGCCACTCACGTACGAATCAGGCGGCTGACCGGCGAGATCGTCTGATATATGTACTGTCTCAAATCAATGCTGCCCGAGGCGAGGAACTCCAGATGGAGGCAGAAGAGTCGTCCGAAAGTGAAGAAGAGGTACGCACACGGTGTCCCCCTTACCTACCCGTCCTCATTTGGTTCACAGGAGGAATTCTACACCGAGGGCTCGCTCGAGCTGCTTCAAGCCAGAAGGCGCTTAGCAGAGTATTCTCTGCCCAGGTTGGATTTTACCTACCAATAGGCGGTATCAGTAAGGTGCTTACAACATCCTACCCTCTTCGTCGTTGCAGAGCTCAACAGCGAGTCGCCCAACAGCGCAAACATGCCAAGTTTCCCCTTACGCGCATCATCGATCTGCGCAAGAAAATATTCAGCGAAGTCAAGGTAATCGCTGGTTAAAGATTGCCCCCGCGCGCGTACTGACATCACCGGCAGCGATTCGGTAACCTCGGTTCTCAGATCGGCGACGACCGACCTATATCCCAAGTCCGCTTCGCTCCCAATAGCACGATCCTTGCAACGGGCAGTTGGTCGGGTGCCATCAAACTATGGAACGTCCCTGCATGCACGCCGATACGGACGCTGCGAGGTGAGCAATTGAATACCCTCACACGCCTCACGCCACGTAATAATGCGGTCTTGCCTATCCAGGTCATGCGGATCGTGTTGGAGGCGTCGCCTGGCATCCACAAGCCACGCTCACACAGGGCGAGGGACTGGTCAATCTCGTCTCCGGGGCGGGGGATATGAGCGTCAATCTCTGGTCTCTGAACAGGTGGGCACTGTCTGATACGCCTCCCAAATTGCACCGCTAAGCACACACGACCAGCGATGCACCACTCGCCACCATGAAAGGACACGCAGATCGGATCTGTCGCGTTGCCTTCCACCCATCGGGGGACTACGTAGCGTCGGCATCCTTTGACACCTCCTGGCGACTGTGGGACGTGACGACCGCAAAAGAATTACTCCTCCAGGAAGGACACTCGAAAGAAGTCTACTCGGTCGAGTTCCAAGACGACGGTGCGCTCGTCGCGTCCGGGTCCGTCCATCGTCGCCTTCGCTCGTCCCCGACGCTAACCTTGTCGGCAGCGGACTCGACGCCATCGGGCGAGTGTGGGATCTACGCACGGGCCGAACGGCCATGGTCCTCGACGGCCACGTCCAGGCCATTTTCGGCATCGCCTTCTCCCCCAACGGGTGTGTCTCTATAAAGCATCCGACGATCACTGACGTAATGGTTGTGGGTCCAGTTACCAAATCGCAACCGGCGCCGGCGACGACACGGTCCGGATATGGGACATGCGTTCCCTAAAAGCGCTGTATACTATCCCCGCGCACGTCTCCAACGTGGCCGACGTCCGGTTTTTCCGGAGCGATGCAATGCCGCCGAGCGTACTTGTTAACGGCGAGGCCGCCATGAACGGCGTGGACGCGGAAGTAGACATGGACAAGAGCGGGGACGACGACAACGACGACGTCGACGGGACAGAGGAGTGGGGATACCGCTCCGGACTCTATTTTGCCAGCGCAGGGTACGACGGTTTCGTCAAGCTGTGGAGCGCAGACGATTGGCAACTGCTCCGCACGCTTACGACGGATTCTGGAAAGGTCATGTCGGTGGACCTTACTACGGACGGTCGGCTGCTCGCTTCCGGGACCTACAACCGTAACTTTCAGTTGTTTGCGCCAGAGGACGTCGCGGTGTAACTCGCGGGCGCAATAGTGATTACAATAAAATCGAGGATCGTGCACAAGGCGAGAGGAAAAAAAAAAACAAATAGGGCTACGCCGACAGCGCATTTGTACATACAAAAATTTAGATTACACCGTCCCTGACCTGGTCCAGGCGAGAGATCGAGTCAGTGACAAAATTGTATTCAGGGATCATAAGGAGGATATAGCCTACCTTCTGCATAAACCCAGACACGCGAACAATGTCCACTACCTGCGCTTCGCTCTCCATCGCAACCACCAGGTTTTCCAGCATCTGAACAAGCCAATGCAAGCGTAAACACAATAGACAGGCTCAAGATTCACCACCACCAAGCGACTCACGTCCTCCACCTTGTCGACGGGGATCCCAGTGCAGAGCGCCACGATCTTCTTGCACTGGTACTCCTTTTCTGCGCTCGCTCCCTGCAACGACTTTAGTTTTGCATCCATCAACTCCTCCATTCTCAAGTGCCACATATTCAGTCGTCGTAATCGAATCAGGCTCGCGACAGAGTCAGTCGTTGGTATTGGAGGCTCTGTCTCGACACTAAAAGAAACGTCCATCGAACCAGCGACTCCCGCTATGGTGGAGCTTGGTCCTCGCCATTGGAATGCAGGACCGGCCGTTTCTCGTCCGTCTCTACCAGAGAGGTCAGTCCTCCCTGTCCAGTCGAAGCTATCCTCGTCTGCGGTCGCTTTTTCAAGATTTCGTATTCGCTGATGCACCTGATCAAGTTCTGCACACCGGCCTTGCCATAGCTGTATCTGTTTCCGTTGCTCCGAGAGCTCCCTGGTGGCAGCGCGAAGGTGTGCCTGTGTCACATCGAGCGAGTCTTGCTTTGTCTTGACCTCTGCAGAAAACTCGGCGCTGAGATTTTGAATCATTGTCGTCATGTCTGTCATTGGGTGAGCGCCGGATACCACCGCGGCAGAAAAAAAAGGGAACGTACCTGCGATGATATCCTGGCTCTTTTGCACTGGAGGTGAAGGTCCGGTTCGCAATGACGCCAGTAGGTCCTCTGCCCGAGGACCACCACTCAACTCCTTGGAAAAAAAATTGAGCAACGGTGGATGAGTCAATGCACCGCGGCACCCACCTCGACCTCTACCCCGAAGTCGCCGGGACGAAGGCCAAGTTTATTTGGCAATATTCGGTTAGCACCAACGTCCAGCAAGGTTCTTACCAAACTTCGATTCCCGACCCGAGCGGCGATGTTCAGGGCGGTATCGCCATGCTCATCCTGAAGATCGACGATGGACCTAAAGTCGCCGCCTTGGTTCTGTGCTATCCATATGAATATCTGATCGAGGTAATATCGGGCACAGACTGCACGGCCCTGTATGCCGGCAAGATACATGATATGATGCAGGACTGATTTTCTGGAGGCATCAAGGGTGCGTATAGACTGGTGCAAAACCTGGACGATGACGTTGAACGTATGTTGGTCAGAATTGTGAGTGTCGATGGAAGCACGTATGAGGGGAGTTTCTCCGGCAAAGTTACCGCGGTGTAAGTCAGCACCTGCAGCGATGAGCTGTTCTACGATGTTCTGACGACCAAGGGATGCGGCGAGGTGAAGGGCCGAGTGGCCTTTTTCGTCGAGGATGGCGTCCACATCGAGGGGAAGGGAAGGATCTGGGGTGAGTTCGCGAAGGAGATCGAAAACAGGAGCTGGATCATCTTGTCGACAGATGACTGCGACGAGCTGTGCACGACGTGGATCTCTCAGAATAGAAGAGTCGCGGAGAAGGGGCAGTTTTGTGGAGAAGCGGAGAGGGAGAGGGTCGGCGTCCATGCCGTTGATCGAGTTGCCGTTTGTGGAAGGTGGATGGGGAGAGGGGGCGTCGCGGACAGAGGTGGCGCGTTGAGGTTGAGAGGAGGGCAGAGAGGGTTCAGGTTGTGGTGTGGGCACCTTGCGAGGTCGCTTGATCGGAGAGGGACCGTCTTCTTGTACGGGAGATGGGCGGACGTCGAGAGGCGCGTCGAGGGAGGGTTGAGACGCGTGGTGGGGATGCGACAGGGACTGGATGGCGGGCACGACTTCGGAGTCTGATCTGGCCCTCTTGAGGGATTGTTGGGTGGGAGGTGGGGTCGGAGAAGGTGCTCCGGATGAATGGGCGGTCTGATATGCGGAGGAGGGGAAGATGGCAGACTTGGAGGGTGCGAGGGCAGAAGTGGAGGGGGTGAAGAGGCCCTGAGCGCGACCCTGGTTGAGGAGACGGAGGGCAGAGCCAGGCATCATGGAAGCGGAGGGAAGGACGGACTGGTGGTATGGTGGTGCGGAGAAGGAAGAGACAGCGGAGACTGGGCGTGGGGATGGGGCGGTATTTGCGCCGGGGAGGGATGTGAGGGAGGTTGAGGAGGGGGTAAAGTCGAAGAGCGGGGCGAGGAGGGACGCGACGCCATACTGGGCGGCGATGTCGCGACCGCGGTCGAGTGGAATCCTGAACGATAAGTGAGAAAGCGGGAGGAGGAGGGATGTGGGATGGGTACCAAGTGCCTTGGTATTTGCCGTATCCGCCCTGCACGATCTCGTGTTTTCCGGGGAGTATTTCCTTGTCGAGTATTTTCGTGCGCCTGCCCTTTTCTATGCCGGCGACCTTGAGGATCTGTGTCGCATTGACATACGAGTCACCGCGTCTGCGCATGACGGCGATGCCACGGACCATGCACTCGTAGACCTGGGGGGAGTCTGACACGACCGAAGAGAAGAAGAAGAAGAAGAGACGGACCTGGACGGACGAATATACGGCGTTGTATATTTTGACGGGGGGCGGCTGCACGGGGAGCATCTTTGATTTTGGCAGGGGAGACGCGACGCGCGCGGTGAGAGCTGAAAAGCGTCGCACGTGCTCTTTCTCGCAGCCGCCCAGGGATGGAACGAGAGCCGCTGTTGGGCCAAGCGTCCGTATGGCCCATCATACACGCCATTAGAGCAGTCAGTGTCTCTCGTTCGCTCGCATGCATCGTCTGACGCCCTCCAGGACATCATCGTACGTGTCCGATTTCATCGATGCGCCCGCTGACCCACCAAACATTCTAGCACTACATCGGTCCGTCTCTCTCTCTCTCTCTCTCTCTCTCCTCCTTCGCCTTCGCTCACCCCCATCCAGATGCCCCGCTCACGTTCGAAGCGGTCCGTCCTCCTCCCTCTCTTTCTCCCTCCTCCTCATCCACCCGCAGCTCACGGCACCCGACCTCACTTACACCCTCGTCCGCCCCCTCGAGGACAAGTACAACGCCATTCAGCGCTCAGGAAACAGATCCGTCGTCTTTGCCTTTCTCCTAAATAGAATCCATTTCGTTCGCGACCAGAACAGCCTCACGAGCGGCCCTCTCTCTGCAACCCGCGCTGCTCTCTGCGAACTCCTCGCCACTCGCATCCTTCGCGACAATGGCAACAGTCTCCTCGATCTCGTCTGCACTCTCACCACTTCCTGGCCCGTATGGTCTGGCGCCGACCCCCACGTCCTCGATCTCGCCAGACAGCTCCGCGACGACGACCTCGAGGATCATGTCGGAAACGCGATCGAAATAGCCATCATCTCAAAGGCACGCCGCTTCATAAAATGTTCTCCGTGCCAGAGAGTCATACACGCAATCTGGATGTATGCGCTTCTCCTTTCACTCTCCCTCCCCCTCTCACAATACTCCTAGCGGAAAGTGTGTCTACCAGGCAGAGAGTAGCCATTCCATCCTCTCAGACGTATGCCATATCCGCAATCTCACAGTCTCTTGACACATCCCTCTCCAGCGCTACAAACGCACTCCTATTCACTTTTACGATCCTCACAAGGCCCCCCTTCTTGATCACTACCGGTACGTCTTCTCTCCTTTTCCTAATCGCTCTCAACGTCCCCCCCCCCAGTCTCAAGGTCCCCGCTATCCGTGCCGTCTTGGAGTACATAAAGTATATCCCGTCTCTCCTCCCCCACAAGTTCACTTACCCTTGTCAAGCTTCTTGATCCTCTTCATCTTGTTCGTCGTCGCTATCGAGATGAACGAACGTCGGAGGATAAACACTGCAGAAATGTTATTCATGGTGTACGCCCTCGGATTCACTCTCGAGAAACTTGCTGCCATGCAAGAACACGGCATCAAAGGCAAGTTTTCATTCCTCCTCCTCTTCGCCCCACTCACCTCGCACAGTATACTTCAAGGGTACTTGGGTGAGCCTTGTGGCACTCGACACTCGATCATGGAAGATGTCTGATTTGAGTACCCACTCTAGAATGGTTTCGATCTAGCCTTTGGTCTGATATCTCTCATCCCAATCTGCCCCATCTCATCTTTGTTCTTGACAGTAACCGCATATCTTATCTATGTAATATTTAGGATATACGGCATTGTCTACCACGGTAATATTCTCTTTCCATCTTGGCACCATACTGACTTGCGTTACAGACCAGTGGGCTAGAGACATTGGCATAGACTTTCTCGCGGTTATCGCTTGCTTACTATTCCCAAGGTGAGATCCCTTTACTTGATGACTTCTCGGTCCCTCAGCGCTAGCAGGCTCGCTTTTGTCACGCTAAAGAACAACCTCATGGTTCTCTCCCTCCGCGCTATGATGATGCAGTTTGTTGCCCTTATGCTCATCGCGGCCTTCTGCTTCTGCGGCTTCCTTTATGCATTGTGGACGTGAGTAGCTCAACTCCTTGTTTGAATTGGCCTAACCAGTGGTCAGCTTGAGTCGCAAAGGCGCCAGGTACGCTCTACTGTGCTGTGCGGCTTCATGTCAACTGACCTAATTTTTCTAGATACTCGTCAGGGTAATTATCGTGTTTCCTTTTCATGTCAGACCTGTTCAATGTCTCGTCGTGCAGCACCATCGCGTGGTGGATGCTTGATCTTTGGTTTGGGCTTGATGCGGCCGGTTTCGATAAAGCAGGTCAGTCTTCGGACATACATCTTTCAAGTTGTTCATTCGTGCAGGCGAATTCGACCCTGTGTTCGGCCCTATCCTTATGATCATGTATGCGTGCTTGAGCAACACCCTATTACTGACTGGTACGTAGTCATTTTATTGCAAGCTTGGAGGTGCCTCATACAATAACACAGTGCTTGTTTCTGTAAGTGCACGCAACAGTAATGTCGATGGTACTCTTAGGACATTCGTGGTTAGATCTTGTCGAATACATTCGCGAAAATCAGCGAGGATGCTGCCGCCGAGGTTAGTTTTGAGTTCCCAATCTCAAGTTGCTTCATTCACCTTGCCAATTTTAGGCCATGTTTAGAAAAGCAGTCTCTACGATCGAAGGGTATATCCGCGCCATGTTCCGTTCTTCGACTGCTGATGCATGACACTCTTAGAGTCAAAGCCGACTCGTTGTTCTCTTATCAGCCACCCATCAACCTAGTTGCTGTTTGCATTCTTCTTCCTGCTAGCTCTGTTCTGAGCCCGAGGTGGTTCCACAAAGTAAGCGGTCGATGCCCTCCTTGAGACGTGCCTACTGATTGGTCGAAAGGTGAACGTGTTTTTGATAAGGTCATTTCCTTTTGGCACTTCTTGACCACTTGGGACTTACCCCCTCCTTGCAGAGTTTCAAATTTCCCCATCCTCCTCCTCATCGCGTGGTATGAACGTGAGCCTGCAACACGGACATTCAGTTACCCTCGCTCACGTTGGCACAGGTCAAGCAAAGAAAACTGCCTCGCTTGGGTTTTACGAAACAGTTGCATCATTGTTTGAAAAGGTTGTGGACTCTCTACCTCGCGCGATCAAGCGCATGTGTAAGTGGATTGTTGGCTCTCTTTACTGGCTCAGACAATGATCGTTCACCCACCACAGCCTTGTTTGAAGGTCTAGCAGGATCGAGTGCCGACATCGGCGTCGTACGTTCCAGTTTTTCGAACAACCCAGGGTGCTCAATTATTGACAGATTTTTAACATCGAAAACGAAATGGAACATCCTTTCGAAACTGATGACGACGCAGAGCACAATCTCATCGAACCTTCTCGCAGCAATGGCCTCGAGCGCCGGGTATCGCGCAAATCAAGTCGTCCATCCACACGGTCTCTCCGCCCCGCGCGACCGCCGTCCCCAAAGGAATCTGAGCCTGGCCCCCATCCTCAACATGCACCGCCGTATGTGCCTTCCCCACGGCAGGACGCCGGTCACAATCGTCAGACCTCTGCGCCCATCACTTTCCGGAGACGGTTGACCTCGGTTTACAAACCCGACGTAGTACAAAGCCCACTCGCCCAAGTCTTTCAACCGCTCATCCTCGATGAAACGCCCATTCCAGAAGACGTCATTTCGGACAGCGCGAGTGGCGGTGGATCGGCGTTCTTGGCGCAACCGCATATCAGCTACGGTCCCGCGACGCGCCGCCGATTGACGTCGATGCAGTCCATGCATAGGCGTCCGACCGAGTCGGCGCTGTGGGGGACGAAGTCGACTGGGTCGGCGAGACCGGGGTTTCCACCACTGGATACGCGCGCGGAGACCTTGGCTGGTCCTTTGTCTGAGTCGCCTGATCACCAGTTGGAGCAGCAGCCAGAGGAACGAGGCATTTCGACTGTGGAGCAGGCGGAGGAGATTGCAGAGGAGAACGGAGGAATCATGCCCGAGTGGATAAAATGGATGGAGAGGATCGAAGGACGACAGGAGCGCATCGAGGAACTACTTGTCCAGCTTCATGCCCAGTTGCAGCGTTGACGACGGAGAGAGCAGAAATTGGCGAAAACAACGACGGAGGTTTATTGCGAGTGTTCCAGAGAGTCTAGTATGAAAACGCGAGCCTCGTTCCCTTCACTTCATTTTTTCTTAGAGCGACACACGTGCTTCGTGTAAATATTTTGCTTGTCATTTCCAGAACGGTGCAATCACCAAGAAA
>JBBPLY010000017.1:29809-45145 GCA_038090035.1 Xerocomus nothofagi | reverse complement strand
GAGAAGCATACGAACGCACGCAGACTGTCGTGTCTGTTGAACGGAGCTGATACCAGCACGGTAAGAAGGGATACGCAAGGTCAGTCGGTATCCCATGTCACGTCCACAAGTTTTGATTAACGGTGACGTCGCTGGCGTAGTGTCATAAAATGCCTCATCTTCGAATCATCCGCCCCGCGATACCTGACAAGGGAAATCTAGACAAGAACCAGGTAACTTTCAGCATCAGATTACCTGCTGTAATCTGCCATAGTAGGTGACAATGTACTTTTGGGTTTGCTATGTAACTCATATCGAAAATAGAGCTGGCGATTCTTTGAATGTGATTTTGTCCTCCCTCAAGGTTTGCGTGTCCACCAAACTGCCGAATTTATTGCCATCTCTGCATGGTCGCCTCCACGAGAAAACGAGCCAAGGGGAGCAACTACTCGTAACGCGGACGCGATCACGTGATTATCATCAGCCAATCGGAGCACAGCATTTTTTTGCGAGTACAGCTTCGGTGACATCAAAGTTCATCTTCAACTTGTCTCGTCGTAGGCGGGTGGCGATTGGAAGTCAGTGGATGGTAGACCTGGGTGATACAAGGTATGTTTACTTTCTCATCGCGAAAATACGCATCTCACTCCAATCAGAAAACGGAAGCGATGCACTCAGCCCTCCTCATTGACGAAATCCTTCAGCTCATATTCGAAGCCATCTTGAGCGGTAGTAAATTATCACTGTGCTATACTGCGAGGTGTTGTCAAGCATGGAAGGACCCTGCCCTAGACCGCATATGGAGACGACTTCCGTCAGCCTTACCGCTGCTGTCTCTTCTGCCAGGTTTTTCGACGGAGAATGGCACTATTGTACGTCTTTTTCACTCTACAGCGACAGTAGTCACTGACTCATTTATAGCGGCTTGGCCCGATGGCGCAAGATGCGGCACTTGGAGCCTTCCGTTCGTACGCTATTCGTGTCAAACACATCGTACACCGCCATCGCGTGCTCGTGGACCTGACAACCATTCCTATGCATCTGTTATTGAGTAACCTCGAGTCCGCTCGTATCGAGAGCAAAGCCATTGGGGAAGTCGCGTTGCGTATGAGCCTAGCTCCTCAGCTTCGGGTTCTCTCGCTGCAGGTTGGTTACGCCAAACCCAACTCGACCTCGACGACCGTGCACGGCATGGTGTCACTCTTGAAGAGCTGTTCTTCATTGGAGCAACTGCATATCAGAGGACATTCGTCAGAATGTCTTCACATACCTCTCAGCAGTATCACGTCTTTACGCTCGTTGTCACTGCACCTTTCATCCTTGTCGGAGCAAATCTTCATGACAGTGTCTACATTCCCTCTCTTACTGGATTTCGATGTACACGCGGACCACTTATCGTACGACTATCTGTCGACCGTAATTGCTCGCACCTGTGACCCCTCTTTCTTTCCTGCACTAGAAAAACTGAAGATTCGTGCTCAGCCGACGCTTGTAGAGTTGATACTTCAACAGCTGCCTCGGAACAAGCTTCGTTCTCTCCACATAGACGCCACAAGTCCTGGCCCATCATCAGCGTTCGAGGCGTTGTTCGAGGCGATGTCCACTTTGCCGGTACATGAATTCACTCTCGAACATGCAATCGCCGTCGACGAACCCGAGGACATACCCGCATACACGCCGGACAAATTATTCACTGTAGACCACTTCCGACCGCTTTCGAAGTTGCCCCTTAGATGCTTCATATTCGATTCCTCGTTGCCACCAGACCTGTCGGACGTCGCTATCGAGGAGATGACCAAGTGGTGGCCTCTCCTCGACCGACTCGAGCTAGGAGCTTGCACCGCCCTCGAGAATGTGGAGGAAACTTGGAAACCTAGGACCTCGCTGGCGGGACTTTGTGCTTTGGCGAAAGGGTGCAAGCACCTCAAGAGTCTCGCTATCACTCTGAATGCAGATTCAGATCCGGGTCCACTCCCCATTGGCTCTCACCCTCTTGCTTCGCTGTCGATCAGTTCTCGTTCCCGACCTGACGTTCCATCGCTTTCTACACTGTTTTCGAGGCTGTTTCCATCTTTGGTGGATGTGTCGCCCGGATTTGCTGGTGACCATGAAGATGCGTGGGCTGCTATCCGAGCCACCGTTTCGAATCTTGATCGTGGGAGCTAACTCAGAGGGACAGGCAGAGAACATAGACCATTATGATAGACTTGGGTTCGTAGATCTAGACATAGACCGTTAAACATAGACGCAACCGTAGTTCGTTGATCGATACTTGTCGGTAACATGGTGGCATTCAGTCATACGCATACAACATATCAAGGCGTCAGTCTAATCTACACAACAGGCGGCTTGGTACCAGGAGCGAAGGTATAGGTCAGCCCGCATCTGCCACAGTATTGGCGGTCGTTGTGGAAGGCCATCTACAGACCGAGATAAATAAGAATGGGGAACAAGAAATATCAGCAGCACTCACGAAGACGCCCGCACCGCACTCTGCAGTGGGGCACTCACGGCGGAGACGCTTGATCTTGCCGTCCGAGTCCACCTTGTAGTATTTGAGAATGGACATCTTGACCTTCTTGCGTTTGTGCTTGACTTTCTTGGGAGTCTGAATTGGCATCCGCGTTTCAGTATCAGAATGGACGACGGGAACGACGCAGGACTGACGTTGTAGGTCTTCTTCTTGCGCTTCTTGGCACCACCACGAAGTCGGAGGACCAAGTGGAGGGTAGACTCCTTTTGGATGTTGTAGTCGTTGAGGGTGCGACCGTCTTCGAGCTGCTTCCCGGCGAAGATCAGACGCTGCTGGTCGGGGGGAATCCTACACGACCATAAGGTGGTTGGATCGATGGAAGGGTTCGTCAACATACCCTTCCTTGTCTTGAATTTTGGCCTTGACATTATCGATGGTGTCCGAGGACTCGACCTCGAGGGTGATGGTCTTACCCGTAAGGCTGCGTTCGTCGGTCAAGATACGAACGAAACTGAAAAGTGGTGAACCTACGTCTTGACGAAAATCTGCATCTTGTCGGATGCCCTTGTCTGTCCAACGAACTAAACGGTGGAGTCGTCGACAAAAGCAAGAACCGTCGTCGTAGTCAGGAGGAAAGTTATCGGTGCAGTGTATCGAAACCTTAATTATCTGTTGATGGCCCGTGCGTGGTAAAAAGATATGGTTATGTAATCGAGCCGCGTCGCGTCGCGCTACTTTTCAATGATCGCGTTCGACTAGTAAACGTGACCATGGATAGCGACGACGGTATGGACATAGATGTTATCACTCCTTCCGCGTACAAGGGGAAGGAGAAAGCTATGGACATCATCGCGTCTTCCGACGGTGATACGTTACCCTGGTACGTTCCTCGTTCGGCGCTGGTCCACATCTTCATGAGCTATCCTCTCAGGGTAGAAAAATACCGGCCAGTCACGCTCAACGATGTCGTTTCTCACAAAGACATCACAACTACGAGTAGGCATCGTCTTCTGCTCGTCTCCGAAATGGCTCATGTTTAATCGCAGTCGAGAAGTTTATCGAAAAAAACCGATTACCGCACTTGCTCTTCTACGGACCACCAGGGACAGGAAAGACATCGACCATATTGGCTGTTGCAAGGCGAATATACGGTGCCGAGTATAGGAAGCAAATCCTCGAGGTGGGCGCACTTCAAGCGGACTCCCCGTAGCGCGCTGAGATCACGCTAGCTTAACGCTTCGGATGACCGAGGGATTGACGTCGTACGCGAACAGATCAAACAGTTTGCTGAAACACGCACACTGTTCTCAAAGGGCTACAAGCTCATCATTCTCGACGAAGCGGACATGATGACACAGGCAGCCCAAGCAGCTCTCCGCCGTGTAATCGAACAATACACCAAAAACGTTCGTTTCTGCATCATTTGTAATTATGTGAACAAGATTGCCCCTGCGATCCAAAGTCGATGCACAAGATTCCGGTTTTCTCCTCTGCCCATCGTGGAGGTCGAGAAGAGGGTGGACACGGTGGTGGAGGCTGAAAGGTGAGCACTAAAATGTGATCCCTCCTCCACAGAGGCGCAGCTAAACACGTACCAGAGTGAAATTAACCCCTGACGGAAAACAGGCGCTCCTTAAGCTCTCAAAGGGTGATATGCGAAGAGCACTGAACGTCCTTCAGGCGTGCCATGCTGCTTACGACACTGTAGGGGAGACGGAAATCTACAATTGTACTGGAAATCCACATCCATCGGACATTGAGACGATAGTCAACTCCATGCTCTCGGATGAGTTCACGACATCGATACAAAGTACGTTGTTTGTCATGTCAACGGAACCGGAACTAATGTGCACTTTCGTAGTGTTAACAGCCCTGAAGACCGAGCGAGGACTCGCACTCCAAGACTTGCTTTCTGGTGCGTATGAGTACGTGGAAACAATCGAATTCAAACCCCAGGCCCGAGTGTACCTGTTGGACTTCATTGCAACCACGGAGTGAGTAATCGTGCTAATATCTACTCATTCCTCGACGAGTTTTTTCCCCTCCAGACACAGGCTATCAACGGGCGCCAACGAGAAGATTCAATTATCAGCACTGCTAGGTGCTTTCAAGAACACCGTTGAATTGCAGTCCAAGTGACCAGAGTCAACTCGGCTGCAGGTCCGTCATAATGTAGTCCTTTGAGTTGCACTTGCCGTTATGCGCCAAAACAAAATACGTGCCAATATAACCAATAATCGACAATGAATCGCGATGCTATCCGACGTACTACCATGAGTCCACGATGATTACTTCGACTGCTTAGTCTATAACGAAGCGCGGTGCATGGATGCCTCCAACGCTACTACCTCGTTGGACTGACTCGCGAGAGATGGTTTTGAGTTTAGCGCAAAGTCCAAGAACCACTCCTTGCTCATGTAATTCCGAATGCTGAGCGAAATCTCGTCAGAGCTTTCCTCCGGACAGCCGAGCATGCTTACCCATCAGGCAACAATACGACAACATTCATGCCCTCCGTCTCGGCGATCTTGCGTCCTTGCTCGGACTTGAGCCAGGTTAAAGCGCCACTGAGTGCACTACCGCTGCTACCGCCAACAAGGAGTCCCTCTTTTCTCATGAGGTGTTGGACGGCTTTGGCGGCCTCTTCGTCGGTTGTCTTTAGCCAAGTGTCAATGTCACTCGGGTTTCTCGAGAGAACGTCTGGAATAAAGTCATAGCCAATACCCTCGATGACATAAGGTTTGCCAATTCCGTGATCATTGAGGGCATCAGGATACGCGAGAATGCTGCCAATCTGCCAATCATATGTCAATGATCACAGCGCATGCGGTAATGAACGACACGGACTGGATCAACTCCAACGACAATGCAGTCAGAATTGTGGGTCTTCTTCAATGCGCGGGATATTCCAGTGATGGTGCCCCCGGTACCTGCACCGGCGATGAAAGCATCGACTTTCATGGATGATGGTTTGGACGAAGAGGACGGGGTAGAAGTGACTGCATCGATGATCTCTGGCCCAGTCGTGTATTCATGGGCCAATGGGTTGTTTGCCTGTATGCTGTAAGAACTTGCTCGAGCCAACGAGCTGCGATACATACGTTACGGTATTGATCAAGAATGACCGCATGGGGGATTTCACGCTGGAGTCGTTGGGCCACTCCTATAATCGTTAAGGAATTCAGCCACGAGGGGTGCGAGGGATACGATGGGGGCTCTACCTATGTGGCTGTTGGGCGAATCCCAAGGTTCCGTGTCGGGCGTGCGGATGACTTGAGCTCCGAGTGCTCGAAGGAGCGCTTCTTTCTCTCGCGACATCTTATTGGGCATGGTTATGATGACCGAATATCCCTTATCTATCGTATTCAGCGACCATTCGAGCCGGAGACGGTTAAGAGTACCTTGATTGCACACGCCATGGCGAGCCCGATGCCTGTTCGTCCCACTCGTTTCAGGTACGGTTACGAGCAAGATATGCAGAAGAACAGACCTGTGTTGCCAGAAGTCGGTTCGATAACGACGCTCTGTCCGGGAACGAGTCTGCCCTCCTTCTCTGCGGCGAGTACCATGGCCTTTGCAATTCTGTCCTTGACTGAACCGCCGACGGACATGAATTCAAGCTTGCCCACTGGGGTAGAGAGGGTGTTTGTGCTTGGGCGAGGGAAATGGGGTAAACACATACGTAGGTTGCATTTGAGGCCATGTTCGACTGCAATCTTGTCTAGTCGAATGAGGGGGGTGTTACCGACGGCATCGAGTGCGTCGTTCAAGATGTAGCGAGAGGTGGTCATGACAGAAGACGGCGAAAGGGCAAACGCGGATCAACCCGGGCTTATGACTGTTCCGGATCGGATCTCTCCATCGCCGTGATGTGACAAGGAAGCCTTACGGACGCTACTGTACGTGTCGACTGGGGCTTACGGAGCAACGGCTATTACTACCACTAGTGTTTCAAGATGTCCAACCTCAAGGGCCAGCTATTCCCAATCCACGTAGCGAGCTCCGTATGGTCCCTGTATGCATCGCCGGTGTTTGGGTGAACGAGGACGCTGATGGATACATGGGGTTAGTAGCAGCCTAGCGCCGTGTCGGCAGAATGTCGTACTCGCAGGGTCCACGGTTCACGACGAGCCAAACGAAGAGCGCTCCTGTCTGGTGAGGGTTGAACGTGTTGATCTCGAACATGGGAGTCGGGTGAGGCCCTGATAAACAAGTCATGGATGTCGACGATGCGATGTATGCGTCGTCATACCGACTGGTTTGTCCCAGAACCGATAGAGGGCGAGCTGTGGGGGGTGGATGAGCAGAGGGGACGAGAGAGCAAGACCAACCCCTGCCTCGGGGAACTCGCGTCCGACGCGTGCGTGGAGCTGTCTTGCATGTTCGGTCTGTGCAGGGGAACTCTGAATATAATATACTGGAACGTCGTCAGCGTAACGCTGGATGCGCTGTGCCAGACTCGCCATGGAAATCGAATCCGGCCGAGGATTCAGATGATTTTATGGGTGCGGGGAACGTATGATAGGCAGGAGAGAGCGAGCGATCATCGACGGACATGACGAACGATGGATTATTTCATCGACAGAACGGGTCACGGCGGTTTCACGACATTCCCCCGTAATTCACCCTTTTTTCTTTTCTTTTTTTTTTTTCTTTTTTTTTTTTTTCCTCCTCCTCCTCCTCCCTTCTTCTCGGCGTCGTTGTCCCTGACGCCCACCTTTACCACAACTTTCTACCCGACTTTTCCTCGAAATGCAGTCCCTCTCACAGTCGCCGTATTGGTCGCCGCCACGAGATCCAGCGCGTCCGTCCCAGTCTGTCGACGCCATCCATCAGACCCCCCTTTCCCCCACGTTCGCTTCCCCTCGCGCAGTCCCAAAGGTACCCGCCCTCAAGACATTGCCTCTCAAGGGTTTCCAGTCCCTTTTCCAGCGCAAACCCCCGCGTTCCCCCTCGGCAATCTCCCTTCACTCTTCCGACTCTTTAGGAAACGTCTCCGATAACCTCAACCATCACCCTTACGCAGCTATGCCACCCCCTCCGCTCCCCGTCGTCTCAAATCATGATACCCTCGACGATGAACAGGAGTGCCCCGTATGTCTCGAACCTCTCAGTTTCAGCTTCAGGTTACCAGGCGAAAAACCTCACGTCGTCCCCGAATGCGGCCATTCCCTTCACGAAGTGAGCACCCAGATCTCGATTCTCACTCCCTGATACAACCTCCCCGTCCTCTAGGCCTGTTTCATTGCCGTTTATGGCCCTCCTCCTGCCCAGTCTAGACCCGCCGTCCCTAGCAAGTCCAACTTGGGCGTCTGCGGCGTCTGTCGTCGCCCCATGAAAGTCGGCGATGGCGACAGTAGCAAAATCAACAGTCAGTATATTCGCATAACCGTGCGCGAGTCGTCCATCTTTATCTCTCGTCCACAGAACTGGCTGCTCTCACGGGCATGGGCGACCCGCATGCACCCGCAGTCTTTCCTGGTCGCGATACACCAACCTCACGAAATCGTCGCATCCCAACGCCAAGCACCATTACGCCCTATAACCCCATGGACGACGACCCCGTCGATCATGCCGTCTCTGTAAAATCAGCTCATAGCGATTCTCACTATATCGTCGCACCCTTCATCCAAGTCCGACCCGAATTCTCGTCCATTTCCAGATCCGGCGATGCATCTCAGCCGCTCACTTGTATCATCATCATCGAACTTCCCGCGAGGCGTAACACTTCTCATATACCCGGCCCAGTGGTATCAGAACCATTTTCCCTTCGAAACCCCTCCGCGCAACCACGACAAGATATCGAACAATCTCAGTCGACATCGCGAAGCTCAGAGCGACAGCCTCCACATTACTCGTCATCTGACGGATGGGCCCCTGCATGCAACGCTACCGATACCGAATCGTCACGGTATACCCCATCCCACGTTACGGAGGAAGAATCTCCTTTCAACGCAATTGTCGAGGATCTCAGAAATCGAATTATCGATTGGAAGGGTCATGCGCTAGCCGGGCTTGGCCCTTTACAGATGTACGATCTACTCTCCGTCCGCCGCGACGCACTCGTCCGAGAATTTTTCGTCTATTTATTCAAGGAAGCTATCATCTGTGTAGTAGAGGAGAAGAAGCGTTCCCTCGGCCGTTTCTTACCTTCCCCTGCGTTTAACGACTCGTCAACCACTAATTCTGGCTCGAGCTACCAATCGAGAGGAGTTCTCAGGTTAAAGGGACGTATATATGTGCGGCACATCAAGCGGATTACTATCAGCACGACTGGAGACTTGAGTCTCACGATCGAGATGGAAGACGAACGCTTGGATTCCTTCATCCTCGTCTTCAAAGATCGTTCTTCGCTCGAGGCGTGGAGAACCCAGATCCAAGCCCTTGTCACCTCTTTTCAACAGCAACAAACCGGTCATTCGCCTGTATTTGGTCGCGGTTTGGACATGGAGGAGTTCGGCAGTTCAGAGAAGGCATCTCGCGCGTTCAGCGGAAGCACGGCTTCTACCACGCCGAGCACCGTGGACAGTCTTCTCCAAGCATCTTCACGGTCCACTTTATCGTCGGCCACCTCACAAGGCTCGGCCCCTCAGCGACAAATGCAAAACAAGCTGCAGACCCTCAGCGAGGAGGATCCGATGCTGCGATATGATACCCGACCTTCTGGCGCTGTGACACCGCATGTATCGTCAGGACCATCCAATTCCCTTACCCCTCTCCCCCATCCACCCCTCGACCTGATCCTCATTGTGTCCTTGCCTCCTCCGAATTCACCTCGCAGCACTGCAGATCTCAAAACACGTGTTATCAAAACGTCACTCGACTTCGTCCTTGCTTCTCTTGGAATAAAAGATCGGTTGAGCCTGGTGACCTTTGAGGTCGGGACGGGGGGACGAGTGCGGAAAACGCCTTATCTGTGCCCAGGGCGTGCCCACAGCAGGAACAGACTACAGAAATTCATCGATGAAATTGGATGCCCGGACGGCAATCAGGCCATGGAAGACGAGTTTTTGGTCAGGGCTTCCAAGGATGAAAAGACTGACGTAGTAACCGCTGTCAATCACGGTTAGCACTCTTCCTGAGCTACATCCATGATCAGATTTGCTGACGCTACATAGGCCTCGACGTCGTATTGCAACGCAAGTTACGCAATCCCGTCTCAGGGATGATACTGGTCAGTGATGCTGCGGATAGCACAAGACGTGCTCAGATGGATCTCGTTCTTGCTCGCGCCGAGGCAGCTAACATGCCAATTCACTCGTTTGGCTATGGACGCTCACATGACCCTGCTTCCCTCTGGCTTATGTCGAACCACACGAGCGGAACATACACATTCGTCAAGGATTGGTACGATCTTCGGGCATGTCTTGCTGGTTGCGTGGGCGGTATGATGTCAATAGGACTCCTCAACATGAAACTCCACATGAAAATCGTCGATGGGCAACGTTTCCGCATTCGCAAGGTTTCTGGCGGTCCCTCATCCATTCTGTCTACCGACGGCCATAACGTCGACATTGACGTTGGTGAGCTGCGGTACGGTGAATGCAAAGAGATGCTTATCGAGTGCGAACTCGATAACGCCGACAGTCGTCGTACAGCAGCCAATCAGAACGGCAGTCGGCATCTCAATGCAACTGATCAGTTCGTACAATCGATGGGTCTCGACTCACTAGCTATCGAGGACTCGCCCAATCTTGTAGACGGTATGATGGATCGAATGATCGATGAGGTGCCTGTATTCGAGGTGGACGGGTCTTTCTATGATCCCACCGCAACGAAGCAGGTATCCCGACTTGCGCATCCCGTGTTGTTGACCATCACGCTCCTGCCTATGGTTACACCTGCCTCGCCGAAACCCCCGAAGCCCTCGGATCCTGTGATTGTACGTCGCCGGATGGAGCTCCTGGCATCGGACATGATCACCCGCGCCCTCGTCCTAGTCTCGAGGAAGAACTTTCCGCAAGCACAGAAGATCATGAACGAGACCAAACGTATCCTCCATACAGTTCTCCAAACCGTATCCAAGACGTTGCCGGCGCCCAGCAACGATGGTTCTACCGTGCGCAACCGCAAAGAAATCCTTATTCTTGCGGCAGTTCGCGCGATGCAAGCTATCCTGCAGGACCTCCAGGTTTTGTCGGAGGCGCTAGAGGAAAACGTTGAGTTGTTTGCTCACGATCAACGGAACCTTGGCGCACAGCAGGCGAGCACGAAGCTCTTTATCTTGGGAATGAGTTCTGACTTGCCCTTGCAGGCTATGATACTACGCGACCAGAAGAGCTGGAGCAACCGTAGCGCTACCGAGCGCTTGTTCTGGACCATGGACAATTCAATCGAATTGGTCTCTCGGAGCACCGACTGGGTGGCACGGGACTAGCATCCGATACACCTTCCTTCATTACCCTCTCTCTCATGTGTGTTTTTCGCCGCCGACCCCTCTGTTTTTTTTTCCAATCACGTCTCTTTATGATTTTCTATTGTATTTGCCTGTGTGACGTTGTAATTCCCATCTGGCTGCGTCACTCAGCCATGGTTGTTAATATGTGTTTCAGCTCTAGGTTACCCACTCCCGCGTATCACGTTCCCTCCGAAATCAGTACCCATGATGCCATCGCGTACAAATACATATTCCTCGAGCTAGAGAGCGGGAAGATATATCTATGTCGAATACTTAGGTATTTAGATGATTATCATTATACAAAACGACTGAGAATGGCTCCAGCGCGTGGCGTCAAGGCAAGGTAGCGTTCATGTGCATCCCAACTGCTGTCAATATTCCTCCTTGTCCCGTTCCAATTTTTTGACTTTGCTCTCCGTTTCGGTGAGAACGTCATCCCAAGCAACGAAAAGCTCTGAAAGCGTGTCTACCTGAAACACAGAAAGGGGTGAGATATACAAGATTTGCAATGAAACAAGGAATGGCCTACATGCGTTGCGTGACGTTTCACCAGGGCGGCGGTCCGTTTCTCTAGAGAAGCGGCTAATTTCATATCTTGTTCCTGCGCAACGAGAAGCGCTTGCAATCGCGGCTGCAACGCTTCATAGTCTATCACGGCCGTCAGCAATGTCACGCGACGCCACGGGGGGGAAGGGAAGACGCGTTACCAGCTAGCTTTCCCGCCGACAATACCCCCTTTTGCTCGAGCTGTTCGATCTCGCGCATATCGCGATCGGCGGCACGAACGTCGGGTTCCATTTCAGAAATAAACGCCTCCAATTCCTCCCAAGACATGTTCTCGTACGTCGGCGCGGGCCCCTGCAGGGTCCCAGAGAGGGCGAATGCAGGCGTGAGCAACTGCGCATGCTGGTCATCTAAAGCATCTCAACTCGACAAATCAGCCCCGCTCCCCTGTTTAGTTAGGGACGGCGTACACTGATGCATGAACTTTTTGAGACCGTCGTTGGATTCGACGATGGTGTTCAATCGACGTTGAACGTCCCCGGCGAGATGGATGAGGTTTTCGCCGGGTTTGAGTTCGGAGACGGGTTTATCTCTTCCTTTGCGATCGATGCGTGGTTCCTGCCGGACGCCGAGGAGGAGCGCCTCTAACCAGCGCAGTCGCAGTTCCAGGGAGAGAACGGGGTCGATGGTGGTGGGTGCTTGATCTGTCGGACCAGTCGGGACGTGTCTTTGAGGGAGCGAGGATTCGGTGCCATCGAGGGATTCGAGCACGTCGTCGGCAGGAACGGCCATGCTCGTCGTGGTCGGGTTGAAACTGCCGGCGGGTGGTGGGGACGAGGGTGGAGTAGACGCAAACGCGCGGTGTCTCTGAAAGTCGCCCAAGAAGACGCTGCCGAGGGCAGACATTATGGAGCGGACGCAACGACGATATTAAATGCAAGATTATACAAACATGATAGATATGATAGATCAAACAGATTCGCGCAGTTCGATCGGCAGCTGTCTGTACCCCGCCACGGACGTCCTCCCATTCACCGACTCCCAGGTAGCCCACGCCGCATTCTGAATGTTTCCCCACAGACCGTCGTCTGATCGCCACCCACTTGCCTTCTTCGCTTCCACCTCTTCTCCTTCCAAGACGCTCTCCGTCGGTCTTCTCCACCGCTTCAACAACAGCGAACTGGTCACCACGCTCACGCTCGAGAACGCCATCGCAGCACCTGCCATCATCGGATGCATATAGATCCCAAAGGGAAGCAGTAACCCCATCGCAAGCGGAATCCCTAACAAGTTGTAGATACACGCCCATGCGAGGTTCCTCCGGATCGTACGGAAGATGGTGCGAGAAAGGTGGAGGGCCGCAACGACATCGAGGAGATCAGAACGCATGAGGACAATGTCGGCTGCTTCAATGGCGACCGACGTGCCAGAGTTGAGGGCGATCCCAACGGTCGCAGCAACAAGCGCAGGAGAATCGTTGATCCCATCTCCAACCTGTCGGAGTGCAACAAGTCAGGTCAGTGGGAAGACGGAGCGAGTCGAAGCTTACCATGGCAACCGCCCCCTCCTTCTTCATGATCTCGGTCACAAACGAGGCCTTGCCCTTTGGACTCATGTTTGCCCATACGTCCTCGGGCGAAATGCCAACTTGCTTCGCTACGGCCAAAGCAGTCCTCATTCCATCACCTGTCACCATACCGACGTCGATACCCATCGTCCGTAGAGCTCTGATGGCTTGGGCGGATGAAGGCTTTGGCGCGTCCGATAGGGATAGCGCTAAGATGGGAATAGGGAGGGAAGAGCCACGACTCATCGACACATACACGACCGTTCGCGCCAGTGAGCTTTCTCGTACCTCAAAGTTGGTTAACATGGAGGGTAGCGTCGCCTCTCCGGATTGTGTGACAAATCCAGAGGTGCCAATCAAAAGCGTGTATTTTGATGTGGAGACGGAAAGGATCGCCCTGATGCCAGCTCCAGTGACGCTCTCGAACGACTCTACCGTAGGTTGTGGTACGTCGAATTCACATTCCCTCAGGAGATCCTTGCCGTATACTGCAATGGCCTTGGCAAGGGGGTGTTCTGAACGTGCTTCGGCCGCTGATAGCATCGCAATAACAACTGCACGAGTCGTCACCCCGTCTGCACACTCGACCGCCAGCGTGCGTGGTCCGACAGTGTCGTCGCTGTCCCGTGGAGGAGTCCATACCAGTCCTGCGACACCAATTTTGCCCTCGGTCACTGTGCCCGTCTTGTCGAGCATTATCCGCTTGATTGTTCGACTCGCTTCTAATGCTCCTCCGCCTTTGATCAGAATACCATTCTTCGCACCCACCCCTGTCCCCACCATGATGGCAGTTGGTGTGCTCAGTCCCAACGCGCAAGGACAAGCCACCACAACCACAGATATACACATCTGCAAGCACACGGCGAGCTTACTTGCGCCGTGTCGATGGAACATCACAGGTAACGCATCCACGCTGAGCACGTTTGCGATAATCATCCATGCTACGAATGTGAGCACAGAGAGTGTGATCACCGCTGGCACAAAGTACCCCGCGACGCGGTCTGCGAATGCCTGGATAGGGGCCTTGGAAGTTTGGGTTTCTTCGACGAGCCTGACGATCTGTGCGAGTGCAGTATCTTTGCCCGCACGCGTGACGAGCATGTCAAACGTTCCCAATCCATTGACAGTGCCGCCGATAACCGTGTCACCGACCTGTTTGAGAACGGGAACGGGCTCTCCAGTGATGGCGCTTTCGTCGACAGAGGAAGAACCACGAGTGACAGTACCATCCGCTGGTACTTTGTCCCCCGGGACGAGTTTGACCATATCACCCACTTGCACGAGCTCAGTGGGGATACGCTTCTCCTGGGTACATGCTGGAGCATCTGTGTAGATAGTAGCCATTGTCGGTGCGAGAGCCATGAGGTCAGTGAGTGCAGCGCTGGTCTTGCCTTTTGCACGGTTCTCTAGCCAGCGGCCGAGAGAGACGAACATGATGAGCATCGTGCTCGTGTCAAAGAAGACAAAGGGACGGAAACCGGGAGTGGTATCGAAAGCTGCGAAAAGCATAGCAAAAAGGGAATAAAAATATGCAGCAGACGTTCCGAGCATAATAAGGACGTCCATGGTGGGACTTCTATGTTTAATTGCCTTGAATGCGGCACGGTAGAATTTCTGGCCGATCCAAAATTGTGCGGGGGTGGTGAGGGCGAGTATGAGAATGTCAGTGAGATAGATGCCGTTAAACAAACGATAGCCGACAAACGAGTGTAAGAAAGATATGTGGGGCGCGACCATGCTAAGGAAGAAGACGGGTAGGGCAAAGGTAATGCTCCATCTGAGGCGACTAAACCAATCTTGAATTTCTTTCGTCCTCGCAAGAGACTGTTTCTGGGTAGCATCCTGTTGATCAGAAAGTAGAGCGTCAAAGCCCATTTCTTCGATTCTATCGACCATCTCCCGTGGACCGATCACGCCAGGCTCGAAGTCGATCTTTGCGGTCTCGGTAGCCAGTGAGACTGCGACGTTATGGATGCCAGGCATGTCGCGGAGGCCATTTTCAACGGTAGATGTACACGACGAGCAGGTCATGCCATATATTCGGAGAGTGATCGTATCCGACCGAGCTTCAGGAACGAGAGTGGCATCGAATCCGATGTCGGATATCTCCTGCACAAGAGAGACAAGGTGAGCGACGAAACAGAAGTATAATGGCCAGAGTTACGTCGATGACCTTCTCCGCCGTCCATACTGTTGGGTCGTATTCGACGATACCACGTTCGGCGAGGAGGGCTACCTTGACAGAGTATATGCCAGGTTGCGTTCGGAGTACTCCTTCGATCGACTGCGAGGGGTTTGAGCGTTACCGCAGCTGGACGCCGAGGGGCTCACCTCGACGCATGCACCGCAAGTCATGCCCTCTATTCGAAGTTCACATTTACCCGAGGTACCATCGGGCGAGGTCGGTGCGAGCAA
>JBBPLY010000017.1:12690-29710 GCA_038090035.1 Xerocomus nothofagi | reverse complement strand
GGACGACTGAAAGAGAGCGGAGAAGAGACGCGACATGGCCGTAGTGACGGTAGCGACGACAGAGCATAGGCATTTTTAATAGGGCTATGCGACGAGCACACCAAGCATCCGTTACATAATCTCCTACATCCCGACCACAGCCACTCCTCTGCCCGCCGTCCCGAGCAGCGTCTGTTGGTAATTCTCCCAGGCGGAGATGAGCTGTGTCCACCTTCGTCAATCTTTGACCAATCCCCACTATACTGCACTCACCTCTTTCTGCCGTGAAATCATCCCATTCAAAAACGCTTGCAGAGCGTCTTTGAAATCGTCGATCCGCTCCTGTTCGAACCGTGCCATCTCCGACTTGATCAACTTGGAACATTGATCAAATTCGTGCTTCGCATCCAGCGCCCGCCGCTCGGCCTATACAATGCACCGCCCTTAGTGATAGACGTAATCAGATACAGCATCACAACTTGCCTCGCTGACTAAACTAACGGTGTGGCCGACCCGCTCGGTTGGAAGGCGCCCCTGTGTCCGAGCACGCTCGTGTATTTGCCGTGCACGCCGGACCTCTGCATCTGCGCTCTGCCAATTCATGTACGTTCGCACACGGGAGTTGAAAGCCAGCTTCATATCCAGATTTAAACCGTTTTTTCAATATAAATCAATCAACATACATACCCGAACGGAGTTGATGAGCCTCGAATATTCGTCTGCTGTTCCACGATGAGATACTGCTTTCGCCAGTTTGAGCATAAAATAGATACCTGTACACATGAATGTCATCACGTCCTGCTGCGATTGTATATTCTGAGTCTCTGCTATCGCTTGCTCGACGTTCGCCAGTCCACCAAGAGTTTGCTGCAACTGTTCACCGATTTCAGATGCTGACAACTCTGCGATAGCTGTCGCGAATTCGCCGGTAGCGGATGCAAGTTCTGCGGAATTGTCAGGGTTGATGTCATACCCTTGGTGAGCAAGAACGAGACAGAAAACATGCGCACCAGCTCGTTGTTTTGCAACGATCTCGATACTCTTCACGAGACCGCGTAATTGGGATTCGAGTCCGTCGAGATAGGCCCGTTGTTTATCAAACCACTGAACAAAGGGGATTTCGGATGATTGCTAGCGTGTGCGTTGTCATGCTCACCTCGTCTGTTTCATGAAACCGAGGACCAGTCAACGTCTGTCCAATCGATGAAATAAGCCCCCCTTTGTCATGGGCCATCTCGGCTTTTCTATGCTTTATCTGCAATAAAAATCCCCTGAATTACAAAAGAGTGGCAGCAACCAAAGGAACTAACGTCTAAAGCAAAGTTGTCGCTCTCCAAGAAGAATTTGAGATTTGGATCCTTGCACAGCACAGGATGATTCGCTATCTTCTGTATACACTTCTCAAGCGCTAAGCGTCGCTGCCGTATGAAGTGCTCATCAAACCGCGCAAAGGGATTCTTTTCAGGTACGGGTGGGACCACGACTCCGGGGTTGTTCATGGAAAGCGTTTCATACAGCCAGAGGAAATCAGAGTATCGACGGAGAACGGAGAACGTTGCTTTGGAAAAGAGGGGCGAAGACGTCTGACATGAACCAGAGCACCGAGTGAGGCGGGCGAATTGATCAGTAGGTGATAACATACCCGAGTGTGTACGGTGTAAAGAGTATGAGCCCTGATGGGGTCCCCAACTTTCTGTGGGTCCTCCACTGAGATAGCGAAAAGAGGCGGAATCGGCCCTTCACTACGTTTAGATAAAACAGGAGATCCGGATAGCTATACATTCAAATGGGGGCGCGTTCTATCATGGCTCGACGCGACAATGGAGAGTACTCGCCTGAGGAGATCCAGCGTTTCTAAATCGTGCTGTCTGTCCTATGGGTGTGTCGTCGTCGTCGTCATCGTTAGCGGTAGTAGTCGTGGCGATCGCAGCGCTGTCGTGACCACCCCATCCTGTCTGCCATCCTCCGTAGCTTTCGCCTCCAAGCGCGATGCTCGCAAATGCACGGTCAATGTTAGGAGGGGATCGCTGGTCCAGAGGGGAGATGATCGCACGCTCGGGAGACGTAGACGACGAAATGGGTTCTTGAGGGGAAGACAACGATGAAGCTGTGGGCTCCTCCGAGCGCAATAGTAACGTGACAGCAGTGCCAACCTCATCGGCATGTGGGATTGGAGGTGCCCTCTCGGGGAGAGGCGATCCAGATTCTGGTTCCACTACCGTCTGGGATTGGTCCTCTGCATTCGACGCGAATGTCTCAAAGCCGTGTGCTTGCGACATCATTTTCTCCGAAAGTGCATCGCTATTGCTCACGCTCCGCTCGTCTTCACGGTCCTCTGCTGTCACTGTAGCTGCATCCAGTGGATCGACGGGCGCCGCGACGGTGCTTTGCTCGGTATAATCAGTCGTGAAGTGGGACTCGGTCGTCTGTCTCGTGCTAGGATGGTCCTCGAAACCCGATTTGAAGTAGTCGATATCAGAGTGAGAGGGTAGTGATTGCTGTTGTTGCCCGAAGCTGGACCAAGGGTCCGGAGAACCCGAACGTCGTTTGGCAAACGGGTCTTCAAACGGGTTCTCCTCGAGTATGCTTCGCGAGGGCGCAAGCAAGTCGTCGAAACCATCCATGGCGTGTGATGAGCTGGAATGCGCTTCGGCGTGAGTGCACTTTTGTTAAACGTTGAGCAGAGACCAGCCGCGTCCGAAAAAGATCCATGTCAGTTCCGAATTAAATGAAGCTCAAGAGTGTACATCAAAGCATTAATCGGAGTAGTGCTAGTCATCGCTATTCGAATGGCATCTCGTCCACAACATTCCCCAGTGACACCCAGTTGGCCAAAATGCTATCCGAGAATGCTTGCTCTTCATGCACCAACGTCTGCACCAACTTCGAAAGAAATGCATTCTCCCTGTTATGCAGCACGACGCGCAGTTCGTGCCACATGCTTCCATGCGGGAGCTAGAGTCAGCGACGGACCCGTCAGTGGTGTGACAGATATGCTCACCATGCTCGAATAAACACTCGTCGGTTAAGAAGCGACGCTATGGTCGCCTGGTCTTTCTCAATGAAGACAACCACTCTATCGGCATCCTCTTGCCATCCATCTTTTTGGACTGCTTTGATGCCTTCGAGCTTCATTGAGTTCGAGTCCACGCGTCTCTTGAGTCGCTCGACATTATCAACCGCAAGACGATCATGCCTGACAAAGAGCTCCCGCATAGCGATGTAAAGGTCTCGTTGGCTCTGATAACTTGCTGTAAGAAAACAGCAAACGAAAAGTTGATCGTTTGGGTTACCTTCAGAGACTCCAACGTCGACCGTAGCAGAACATGTGTCTGCTGAGTTCAGTTCTGGTTCCGACCGGAGAAAATACATGAGGACGTACACGTTGTTCCAACAAATCAGATTGCTGTTGCGTATGTTCGGCGATGCGTCCGACTCCATGCCGCACGCCATTGCAAAGTTCGCAGTCGTCACCTCTCCAGCACCTCCCATCGACCTCAACAACAACTCTCAAAACATTCGTTAGGCGTGCTAGGTCAGCCTGTTCATCGAACACGTCGGGTTCGAAAGAGCCGTCAGTGCGTACAAAATGTGGAGAATCCGACACCGGTGCATGGTGCCAGAGGCGTTTAGCAATAGATTGGACCACATGAGGAATACAGAGTGAGCCGACACAGGGGTGGGGCGAAGATCTGGTGAAACCCATACCGCAGCTGATTCACGTCTCTTCATGATACGTTCCGTAAGCATACATATCTTCTGCCATTGCTCGATCAATGGGTTCATCTTCCCACGGACGACTCTGCAGTATACATCAGTATCTCGAGAATTCTCGCGGTTCAAACACTTGCGCAAGTTTCTCTTCGAGATCACTGGGGACAGACATTTCTTCTATCCGGTCGATTCGCTTACTAGCAGACTCCTCCTCAAGAGCAACCACGTTGTGTTTGCGCCATATTTCAAAGGACAGCTCCGTCAAGAATGTAGAAAGAAGACCATCTTCTTTGATCACAGGGTGGTTTCTGCATTCGTTGATCATAACGTTTATTCCCATAATTAAAGGCACTCACATCACTGAATTTAGGAACCTTGCAAGGCCTTTCCTAAGTAAGAAATGATACGGTAGCTTTTTTGGCCTGTTGAACGTACGCACCTTCTTTGTTCGAGGAATTCAGCGTCGGCTGCCAGAGATTACCAATTCAGCGAAAGGACTAGAAGATAGTGATATACACGACTGACGTTGTATTCGCTTCGGCGGAAGCGGTGAGAGTAATCGGAAGGGGTATCGTCGAACCAAGCAATCCCACAAGAAAGCAAATTCAGAATAACGACGATGGACAGGAGGGCCGCGCTATCCCGTGGCTCTATCAGTTGGCGTCGTGCAAGAGTCATATCGGGCGCTCACCTCCGTCGAGATCTCATACACGGTATACCTATTAAGAAGATGCCCTTGTTGTCCTTGAATGGTCACACCGACAGTTTCCTGTTTCTTCCACCAATCTTTGGGGAGGCCAGATCCGGACAAGGTGGACGATACGCCGTTTGTAGTGGTGGCACTCCGCGGCGGGTTGAGATCAGAAGGACCTCCGGTGATACCGCTGTATCGAGGGACATTCCAAGGATCTTCCGCTGGGTAACCAAGTAGGGAGGGTCGTACGGTATTCTGTCTGTAAGGATACGGAGTACTGAAGGCAGATGTGCTAGGTTGTATGGCATCGAGATTCAAAGTGGGAATAGGCAGATTGTTCTCGGCCCCAAGGGCGGCTACTTGTTCGATACTGATGTCTGCCGGATATGTCTCGAGGTTAGGACGTTACGATAGCACAAGATACCGACGAGCAGTAGTACCTTTCCCCGACTGTGCCAGGGCGACTAATGCCAGGGCTACAAAGAACTCGAGCCTCGAGACTCGGGATTTCGAGCTAACTAGATTGACAATCTACCAGACTAATCAGCATCTCGGATGGTCTCATGCAATCAAAAATTTACCCTATCAATAGTTGCAGCCGGGAGCAAAGAGGTGGTAAGGACTCGCGAGAGGGCGTTGACCGACACCTCGCCCGAATTGTTGGTGTCCACGGCTGCAAAGGCTTTATGGTATGTCTCGGGTACTGCTGCATCAGCTTGAAATTGATTGTGTGAGCACGAGAAGCCACACTCTGTCCAAACGTTTTACCTATGACTGAGCTGAACGTCGAGGTTGCGGTATTGACGGGCGGCGGGGAGGGTGACGGCGCAGCACTCCACGGGTCATCGTAAATCGAAACGGCAAGTGGGTTTTCGTCGACAAAACTACTTCCTAGACCGTTAACTGGTGTTGTGCCGTATCGCTGCGCAAGTCGGGGGGCATTGAACATTCTGGATATTCGGTCGTCGGGTTAATATCGCCAGTTGGTCGCAAAGGCGCGGTGAGCTAAACAGCCGTCCGACGGCACATCAACTTGTATTGCCAACTTCAAACAGGCCTCGCCTAGTCAGCACAACAGCGTCAAACCTTGGAGGCTCGGAGTCTTTGTCATCCTACTAGTAAAGCCAATAAACTATGTACAACACCGCTAGTAGCTCTAATGAAATAGTCCTTAATACATCAAATTGCTTCATCTGTGACCTTGGCAGCGAAATGAAGGGTCCACGAGGATAAAAGGCGCTTCGAGTTCACATTCTCGCCGTCGAGGCTGCCGATATCAATTAACAATCAGAAAACCAGAAAGGCGCTCGAGCAACGTACCCTGGCGTCCCATAAGTGAGAGGAGCAATGTACACGAACATCGCGAACATCATGACAACAAAAATTCCAACTAGTGCTGGGCCCTTCACCCCGAGATCAGCATATTGCGTAGGCATCATCCTTGTCATACGTCCAGCCACGGATATGGGATGGTTGATGGAATCAGACAAGACGAAACTCAATACCGCGCCAGCCAACATCGCCGATGCAAGGTGTGAAGGAAGGTAGTGGTGAATAAAGAGCTGACGCCCCATAAGGAAGAACGGGAGGTAGTGCACCGCCCAAACGAGCAGGAAGAAACCCGCAGAGTTCCACAGGCGGTTGCGGACAGCTTCGCATAATGATTAGCGTAGTTACTAAGGAGAGCTTACAAATACTTACGATCAGGGATGGGATTGTGTCCACGTCGTCGTGCTAGAAGGTCAGCAACAATTATACCCACGTAAATCGAGATGGCGACAACGCATGACCACCATCCGACGATATTACCGATTAGGTAAATCTGTTTTTGGGTGTCATTCTCTGTCCAGAAGCTAATGCCACTCAGAAGGAATGGCCAGTTGATTGGTCCGCTGGCGTAGGGATGTGATGCAGTGAGACCGGCGTTGTGCTGCAACATCAACAACTGCAACTCGACGAATTTCTTGAAGAAGCTCATTTTTTTAGGCTCTCGTGGGACACTGCGTTCTCGAGAGAACTCAACGTTGCCTGATACGATATATTCATGTGAGACATATTACACGTAAGGACAGACGAACCTACCTTCACTCTCGATAATCTCATCCGCAAACCAAACAGCACTTTTGTCTGTCGGATTCTTGTTGCCATTGATTTCTTGTTGTTTGAATCCCCAATCTGGTAACTGATTTGAATGCGTCCACATCGATACCTTGGTCGGCACATGCACCAGTCTGAAGTGGCTCGACTTGCTCTTCCACACGTCTCCAGGATTACCGTCGACGAGGTGGAGGGAGAATAGCGTGTCATTATGACGAGTATGATCATCTTTTGACCACGTAGTAAACTCCTGGTTCGTAGGCATCAAAGGAGACGCGACGTCGTGGGTCAGGAGGAAAGTTTGCGTGTTCACGTGTAGTAGCTGGACGACATCATCGTGGTGTACAGCTCGTCCAAGGCCAGCCTCAGGGAGCGCCTTTGTTGGGATGATTTGCCAGTGGTTATTTGCATCATCATGTCCATATCCAGTCACTTGTTGGCCTGGCTACAGGTCAGTCACTGCATTCCCGCAGCATCGATGAGCCGTACCTTGAGTACTGATACGGCCATCATCGTATTGAAGGGGATATTTATCGGGGTGCGAGTGCAAAAATACCTTAGTCTCCTTGTGCTTCATCGTGATAATGTCGTAGTAATGGAGGTCTGTGAATGAGCGTTAAAACAAGGTAAATATTACAAGGCTCATCACTGGCCTTGACTGTGAACCAACAACTCGTTACCGATGAGCGTTTCTTGGAAGGCGGGGCTCATGAACGTATCACCGGGGCCCGAATGGATCAAGACAGCGAAGTGGACATAAAAGAACGAGAGATATATGATAAGCGGGATAACGATCAAACCGACTGCTCGGGCTCCAAAATGCTTCCAGAAATGTTCCTAGGAAATTCGGTTTGCAGAACGACTTGGGTTGACAGACAAGACTACTAACCATAGTGTAACCCTTGCGATAATCCAATATGCCCCATAGATCGATCAAGACAGCAATACCAATAGTGGCAACCGTCAGGATACCATTGACCTTGGAACCCCATGTGCAAGCCATGAAAAACCCAGTAGCAATGAGCCAGCTCCACCACTCCACTGAAAACTCCCTGGGCGCGATGAGTGCATACATTCATTGATGCACAACACAATGGACATACCAGTAACGCAATTTACGAAAGCGTACATATGAGTAGATTGTGAGGGACATGAAGAATATAAGGGTGGCATCGAGAAGAACAAGTCGAGACTGCGCAATGTGTGCATTATCTAATGTAAAGCTTGTGAACACTGACGCTGCGCGCAGCCGATACAGAAATGATGTACGCACCGAACAGGATGATAGATGCAGAGAACGCAGCAACAATAGTCGAATATCCCGTTTCTTTCATGATGGCATACACCATAGGCACTGTTAGACTGTTTAGAATGGCTGGTAGCGCGCGCATGCCAACGTATGGCACGTGGTTCTCGGTGTAGCTGTCTCCAATATTCTCGAACGAGAAATGACCATCAAAACCAACGAACCACCCTGCAAGTCCAAACAAAAGTTTTGCGAAGGGTGGATGCACATCGAAGTAATACTGTCGAAGGATGTAGTACGAAGCAAATTTGCCAAAGTGGACTTCATCGAAGCTAGTGGGTGTATGAGTTCCAGATTCTGAGGAAGGTGGTAACGAAGTGCACACGCACACTACTTGGTCTGGTTGGTTGATTTTGTAGAATCGTAGCATGAAGGCGACGGCAGTAAGAACACCCACAACTGCAGCACTTGCCTGTGGGGTGTCCAAAGCCTGCTCGAACGCGCTTCGAGTGTGCTACAGGGGGCATAGTCGGCTAACATATTAAGAACGCAAGACTGCAGTACGCACTGGATTGCGATACAACGCGTCAACATGATCCTCGTCATCTCTATCGTAGCTTTCCGCTCGCGAAAGCGTGCCCATTGCTTTTCGTTGACGAATTTTGCTAGGACTCGCCATGTCGGCCGCTTGGGTTGTGATACTTGGAAGAGAAGTGAAAAGAAACAACTGGGTTTATTTTGACGTCCCAGTCGAGTGATCACGTGATGATGCAGTACTCAACTATATATTCTTACTTAGCAGCCCACATTCAATTTCATTACACTCCGTACAACAACACAACAAAAAACTTCCCAGACCCAGTGAACCCATCGGGCCAAGGAATAACAAAACAGAGAACAAGTATTCTTCATCCTGTGTGTGCTATCTTGGCGTGATCAATCGTAAATCTGAACCTTGATGGCACCTTGTGTAGGATCGGCTGCGACATGGAATGCTGACACCGCATCTTCAAGTTTGAACCGATGCGTGACAAGGGGCTTGACATTGATGAGACCACCCGCCATGAGCCGAATCGCTTTAGGGTACTGGAAGAAGTCATGTAAGCATGATAGTGGACGTGGTTAGATTGTGTCCCTACCTGGTTTGCATAACGGTATTGGAAGCCGACATCGATTTCATTCGCACTGAGATGCATGAATGGGAACTGTGAGGGTCGATGTAGATCATGATGTGTTGGTCAAACAATGCATTACCAGTTGTTCGTTTTTGCCGACCCCGATGATGAAGACCTTGCCGCCGAATTGCGCAGACTGCATATTGATTTCCTTCGTGAAGTTTTATTCCTCAAAGGACTGTTTCAACTCACGTAGATGGCAGTGTGTATACTACTCTCAACACCTGAACATTCGAGAGCAAGCTTGACAGGTCCTTCAGCCGCTACTTTGATCTTCTCAGCGGACTCATTTGGTGTCGATCCACGTTCGATGAGAACGGTGCGAACGCTAGGTACCAGTTTCTTTGCGAAATCAAGGCGACTCTGGAACAGGTCGGTAACGACGATGGGTTCTGCACCTGCTGCTCTAGCCGAGAGCAACGAAACCAGACCAATCGGCCCAGCACCGCTGAAAAGTCATCAGGTAGATTACGGGTGCCAACCACTTTTCAAAGTACCAGATGAGTGCAGAGTCACCAAGACGAAGGCCGCTGCGCTCGATACCAGCCAGCGCAACAGCTAGGGGCTCGCATAAGGAGCCCTCTTCGAACGAGACTGAATCGGGCAAACGATGAAGCCATTCAGCAGGGTGGAGGTGCCACCTAGTGAGTGTCCCTGTTAAACGCGACACGATATAAACAGTTACTTCCAGTTCACGACATGTGACGCACCGTGGAAAGGAGGAGTCGAGAAGAAGACAACGTCAGGGCCTGCGTGCTCTCTGTGTGAGCGTCCAGGGATGCTTGGGCCTGGTAGACAGTTATATACGTACATGCATTATACCTGCCGACTCTACAATAGTCACACGATGGCTTGGAGCAGGGTACACCTGCCTCGATCGCGACGCGATCACCTGTGTCATTGAGTACCCGAATCATCAAGCTTCTAGTTTCATAATCGTAGCACACTGGCAGGCTCACCTACGTTCCACCGCGTGACACCTTCTCCAACCTCCACGACTTCCCCAGCGGACTCATGGCCGGCGCCGCACTGCAGCAGGTCATTCGGTCACCCTCCTTCAAGCCGGAATGATAACCCACTTCGTCTGTCACAATCATCGAGTCACCAATACGACCATGCTTCCAAAAATGTACATCACTCCTGTTGGCCGTTAGCCAGCGTTCAACTCGAGTGCGCAAAAACCCCCATCGGACGTACCCACAAATACCCGTAGCACGCACATGGAGCAAGACCTGACCGGGGCCAGGCTTGGGACGTGGCTTTTCGACAAGATGGATCTCGTGTCCAGGGTTGTAGAACGCTGCAATATTTGTATTCGGAGATGGCGTCTCATTTGGCCCGAGGACGCGAAAAGAGGAGTCATCAAGGACCTTGCGAGGGCTGTAGAGATCCGCGAAACCACCTTCGGGCATCACAGTAAGAAATTGGTGCTTTGTCAGTCAACGATTACCAGTGGTGTGGACCTTATCTATACCCGCAGGCCCATCGATGTCAGAACAATGCATACGGCACTTGACTAGTGACTGGTGACTGGTCAGCAGACAACGGAACAAATCAATTGAGTGCCTTCTCTGAGATTTTATCCAGCCCGGCCGGCCCGTCCATCAACTGAGATTGGACAAACAAACGGACCGTGTTGTCCTGATCGATTTTATGTTTTTTTTTGGGTTAGATCGTATTTCAGACCGTTTTTGGGCACGGTCATTCTAGTGACGCTATATGGTCGTCTCTAATTTATGAGTCGCTGTTCCCCGACTTGGCTGCAAAGGAAGAGGGTTTAGTCCGACAGGAACGTGTCTATCCTCGGATACAATAGAGTCGGGGGACTGGCGACTCCGCTCGCCACTACGATCCTGCACTAGTAATGTCCGATATGTATTCTTCTCTCCAATCTCCATCATAGGAAGGTGCAACTCTACATACATATTAAAAAAACGCTGCCAACTGCCTTGAAAACAAACAGGATCACTCAGACTGGCCCGGCATAGTCGTTCAATAATCTAGTCTACATTGAGCGGCGTAGAGTGGCAGTACATATGCACCTGGAGCATGACATTCCATTCTTTCGTGCGTGTGGCCTCAAAAATCTTCTGTAGGATGACAATAAGTCGGACCTAGGTCAAGCCGGGATGGGAGCTGAATATTGAATGTCTTAGCAGAAATGTCTGACATGAAATCTGATCATATCGGTGAGACCGACACTGGGGCAGAAAACTAGGTCAAGACAGTCAAGTTGCCTAGTACGTGCGTCTTTATTCCTTAAACCTTTGAAACGGACCACTCTGCTAGACCCTTGAGCATGATCGGTACACCTGTAAACGTAACGCGGAGGGAGATTCTGGCATCTTGTTGCTGCAAACCTACTAACTTGAAATCTCAGCATGCACCTAGTCAATCTAATTCCGACCCCATTTGTGTCACTCGAAGTCGATATTGCTCCGAGTTATGTGGGCGAATACAATCAATTTTTGTTGAAAAAAACAGTGTCGATCTCGAGTAGATCACGAGGCAGCGACAATAACAGGCGGCGGTATCTCAAATTTCGCAGCATACGCATCAAAAAGGTCCGCTTTGGAACCGAGGTCCAAGACCATTGGGTGTGTAGGATATTGGCTTGACAGTCGACTGCGAATGAAGCGTTTCTAAAGATCGTCCCGAGACAACGATAAAAGCAAATTAACTTACCTCCAGAGCTCCTCCACTTCGCCATGCTTTCCCGCACCGAGACCTGCGGCGACGGTCATCGCAGCGAGGACTTGATCTACTCCTCGATCGGTTTGCGCACGTGACAAGATGCTCTCAGCTTCTTCCAGATCACTTCGTGCAGCTGCCAATTCGCCACGCAAAATGCGCACCACTCCCCTCCCAACGAACAGGGAGGCTGAGGACACGGAGGGATTCGCTAGCTGTTCAGAGTAAAAAGAAATGGCTGGGGCATATGGCTCCCCTAGCCGCCAAAGTTGGCTGGGATGAATGGTGAATTTCTGGGATCCAACGTACCGCTTGTTCCTTGAGCGCCGGTGGCCAGAGAAATAGCGGCCTCGGATATTTGTAAGACGAGAGAGTCCGGGTTAGCTTGCATTGCTGTTGACAGTAACTTTCGAGCGGTGTTTGGCCGGGAGAGAGATAAGTAGATGTGAGCGAGGACAGCAGACCTAGAAACAAGGGATTAGCTGAACAGGGATTGACGAAATTTGATGGTATCGCCCACGATTCATTACCGGTCGTGGCCGAACCACGCAGTGTTTCGAGAGCTTCTTCGACCTCGCCTGCGCGCATAAACGCTGTAGCCGCTAATACAACAACCACTTCCCTTTCCCATTCCCCGATGTGTTCATCTCCGTCGGACTCGATCTCTACACAAAGGTCGCGTAGGGCCTCAAGACCATCCTCGCCCTGGGATAGCGCAGCAACGGCGCGAAGTGTGACGTTCTCTGACTCGTTTGGGATCAAGGCAAGAGCGGAGGCTGGATCACCGCACGCCAGGTAGGCACGAGCCTTGTAAAGGATAGTCGGGGTGTAGTCTGGTGACGAGGGATCAGGTATTGGTATCTGGATGAGGGCAGGATAAGCGCCAAGAGTGAACTGTTGTTTGATGTGATAAAGTTCAGAAGAATCCATCCTTGCAAAGTCGAGTCGACGAGGCCACTGATGAGAGCGGCCGCGGGAAAAAGAAAAACATGTGACATCTCATTACGTAATATGATCAAATGACTGTACGGATGTATTTCCATTTGAATTTGACTGTAAATAATTACATTCCGCTCATGATCGATGTGCTTTCTCTTATAGGGTTGCTCTGACTCTCGCGTCTTTTCATTCTCGTCCGGATACACGGCTCCGCGGGGCGAAATACTCCATGTTTGACGATAACTACAATGCGTACTTCAACCAAACAAAGGATGGCGAGAGAGAAGGGAAAAGCAGTTCAAACCGGGCTTGCTTTCACTGAGCTTGAGCTTGAGCAACGGATGACGAGTCTTAACTCTCTCAGTTCGTTTCTGTCGTGCTGTGATTCGTGCCAATATAGCTCGCGCACTACCTCGTAACCGTATCGTAGCTCGTACTGCTGAGATGATGCGCAACTGCCACTAAGGCCACCGTCGCTGAAAGTGATTCAGACCCGCCTTCTGAGTGATTATAAACATTCCGGCCGCGCAAGCTGGTTCACATGCCTCTCTCAGAGGGCGTTAGCGACCCGAGATTTCAATCTGGCGTCAATTTGACACGGTATTGACCCAAGGAGGAAATTCTAAGTCCGCACCGGCGCCATCTGCGCTCCGATGCAAAATGGAGTTCGCAACGGCGTCATCTCACCGCTTGCGGTAAAGAACTGTGTCCACTCTTTGTGTCTCAGGCTGCCGCTGTCCAGCATCGTGTTGAAGCTTCAAGCTTCAGACCCTGCAACAGTGCAACTCACCTCACCTTCCTGCCGTTGCCAGTGTAGTAGCGATAGGCGCCGCTTCTGGTCGCCAGCCATTACGCTATATCAAACAAGATGGGCGGCAGGGTCCAATCAGAATGCAGTGAGCCTCGGCGTTGTTCGCTTTAGCATCTAGGGCGACTTCGTATATTTCTCCATTTACGGTAGCGCTTTCCCCCGTGATCTATAAGTAGCGGTGGGAGGAACTTACTTTCTCTTTTCTCCGTCCATCATGTCTGTCCTCAACAGAACCTTTTCGTCACGATTCTCCACGAAGAGCCAGTCGGTGAGTCCTTTCCGTCTTCACGTTCAAAGCCATTTTCATCAGAACGACCAGGGCTCGCCCGTTACTGAATATGCTGCGACTTCCTCGTCGAGCGAATCGGCTACAACAAGGGCCCTCACGGCTGTCAAAGACCTGGTACGTACCTAGCAATGCAGACCACTGCAAATCCTTTTCAATATAACCGTAGATGAAGCGCGCTGCTGAGGACATCAATGAATCGACGCTCGTGAGTTACGTCCTTGACACTTTGGAAGCTAATCCAACATCTACTGTAGTCCGCTGTCCTCGACGTCGTCCAGCACTCGGATGCCATAGATGACCGGAAGATGTTGGTGAGCTTTCAGAAAGCTTCATCTGTCGTTCTCCCGTGACATCGGTTTGTAATTAACTAGCTTGAGCATATCTTGAGTTTCATGGCCAATCACCCATCAGGCAAGGTTCAGGATCTTGCTCAGAGCTTCGTCATCAAGACATGTGAGCATCCGTGCACGCTACTGATTTCCGTCATTCACGTCCACCCCAAGTGTACAATGATCTCGCTCATCCTCCCGCAACATTCATTGGTCCTGAGTATGCGTTCCGCACGGCGGACGGGTCTAACAACAACCCTGATTGTCCTGACATGGGCAAGGCCGGGACGCCATATGCACGTTCCGTGCAACAGGGTAAACCCATTCCAAACAATCAGCTTCCTGATGCCGGCCTGGTATTCGATACTCTGCTTCGCCGGGATGAGGTAACATACTCTTGGTAGTAAATTCATTCTCGAGGTTAATGTCGTGTTTCTAGTTCCGTAAACATCCCGCTGGCTTATCAGCTTTGATGTTTTCCTTTGCTGCCCTTGTTATTCACAGTGTCTTCCGAACTGATCACAAAAATGTGAACATTAACCTGACTTCTAGTTATGTTGATCTTGCCCCTTTATATGGAAATGACCAAGCCATGCAAGACAAGGTAATATTGTTTCCACACTCTAGACCTGCGGTGCCCTGACATGTGATCTAGGTTCGAATCAAAGATGGTCGAGGCTGTCTCCGTCCCGATTCCTTTGCCGAGGACCGTTTACTTCTCCTCCCCCCCGCTACTGCGGTGATTCTCGTCATTTTCAATCGTAATCATAATGTAAGTTTGTAAGCATTCAATCCTCAGGCATTTTCATAACCTTTGTCTAGTATATTGCCCGTCGCCTTTTGGAGATCAATGAGAGAGGAAACTGGGTCAATCCGTCCACACTGCCGCCTAACTCCCCCGCACTCCTGAAACAGGAAGAAGGTTTGCGAATTCAATATTCTCCTGACATCGAGTGGCTAGAAATCGTGCATCGCAGAAATCTTCCAGATTGCGCGCCTCTGTAATTGCGCTTGGTTCGCTGCAGTCGTATTCTCCGACTATTTCTCTGCGATCCTAGGTCTTGTTCGGCAAGGCTCTAGCTGGAGTTTGGAGCCTTTCGGCGAAATGCGTTGTGAAGATCACGGGTTCTTCGAGCGTGGTCGCGGTAATGCGTGCAGTGTTGAGGCTTGTGAACTTTATTTAATCCATGCTACCAGAGCTAATTGGTTCTCCATAGTTCAATTGTTTGTACAGATGGCACGCTACTACTTCCCTTGAGGATGAGAAATGGATTAAGCTCCAATTTGAAAAGGTTTTTCCCGGCGAGGACCTTGAGCAAATCACTCCTACGGAGTTCTATAGGAAGGCGGCCAAGCTCCAGGCAGCCGAACCCGGCGTTGAATGCTGGACGTTTGACAAGTGGGTCATAGGATCGGTTCTAATGTATTGTTGCTGACTTAACTACTGTAGCTTGCAGCGTCAGGAGGATGGTAGTTTCAAAGATTCAGAACTCGCGAACATTCTGCAGGATTCGTGTGTAATTTCCATTGCGAGATCCACAACAGCTCATGTACATATCTAGGACATCTCATCATGCGGCTTCCTTTGGTGCCCGCGGTACACCGGGGATCATGAGGGTGCACGAAATTATGGGTATTGAAGCCAACCGCGCTTGGGGTGTTTGCTCGCTCAACGATTTTCGGAAATTCTTGGGTCTGAAAAGTGCGTATTTGTACGCGGTTCGTTTCCGAATAATCGCTAATTGAGAATGACTAGCATACTCGAGTTTTGAGGAATGGAACCCAGACAAAAAGGTCGCGGCTGCGGCCGAGAAGCTTTATGGACACATTGATAACTTGGAGTTATACGTTGGTCTTCAAGCTGAGGACACGAAACCCCTGGTAGAAGGTGCAGGTCTCTGCCCTGGCTACACTATCTCTCGTGCTATTCTTTCCGATGCAATCGCTCTCACTCGTGGGGACCGATTCTTTACCCAGGACTTCACACCATACAATATGACGTCGTGGGGCTTTGCCGATTGTCAGCGGGATGCTAATGGTTGGGGTTTTGGTTCCACTCTCGGACGTCTATTTCTTCGTACTCTGCCAAACGATTATGACGAGAAGTCGGTGTATACTTGGTTCCCCCTTATGCAACCCGAGTCCATGACGACATATCTCAAGGACCTAGGCAAGTTGGATGACTATTCACTGGAACGCCCAAAGAAACGTGTCTCATCTGCCAATGTTTCTGGATATGTCGAGGTTGGAGAGGTACTCAGAGATGCACAGAACTTTACCGCGGTGTCCGAACAGCGCGCTGATGAGGTTATCAAAGGCAAAGGGTAAATCATTTGCACCGCCGTCTTTTTTCAGAGTCTGATGGGCACCTGCCAGGTTTTTCTCTGCATCTGCCGACGTGGTCCAGGTGCAGAAGGAATTTATAAGTGCATTGGCTCCATCACCTGAGGCTGTCGAGAAGATTGGGCAGTATTTCTACAAGAAGACTACTGAGTTGGTTTCGGCTGCCTCTTTCTCGTTGATCAACGCGAACACCAAGAGTGTGAACATTGTTGGTGACGTTTTGAAGCTTGTCCCAGTCTACTGGGCCGCCTCGGAGATCGTGCGTGTTCTTTTCCTGAATATCATGATGCGGTGTGTTCATACCGCTGATTCCCTCAGGCTGGCATAACGCTCAAGGATAAGCCGCACCAGTCTGGTGTTTACACTCCCCAAGAGTTGTACAATATACTTGGTGAAATTTACCAGTTAAGGATTATATATATGCCCGTTCGTTGTTTGTGGCTGAGCAATTCGTAGATTCATCTACCTTGATGTTGAGCCTGCCAAGTACATGGTCTTGAAACGGAAGGTCCAGGGACACGTTGAGGAGCTGTCGCATCATATCAAAGCCTCTTCCGGTGGTGCTGGATCTCGGGTAAGTGGTTTATCTGCATCGGAACAACATCCTCACTTATTTCCATTGCAGCTCTCCATAGCTGGGATTTTCGGAACTGTTTTCGGCAGAAAGAAGAGTGGTCACAATGATTTCTTGAAGCGCCTTTCTGAGCTTGGCC